>JBBMOL010000706.1:8430-27409 GCA_037954665.1 Laguncularia racemosa
TTTTTAAAAATTCATAAAATTTACTCCCAATTTGTGTCAAATTTCCTTATTTTTGTAAGGGAAAGCCCCAGCTATAAGTATCACTTGTTCCTTCATTCAAGATCGCAAAATCAAATCCTAATTCAAAATAAAAAGCCAAATAACAAGTAAGTCCCCTACATGGATACCATAATAAATCAAAAAGGGTAAAAGAATACAAAATAAAGAATAACCAAAATTCAAAAAATTTTCCATGAATAGCCCTAAAAAGGGGAAAATTTTTTTTTCCTGAGAAACTATTTCTCATCATCTTTAAGCTTCCAAAGTTCTTAAAAAAGGGGAAAATTGAGCTTTTTAAAAAGTCCATAAGTCATGCTTTTGTGATATCTTTCTATTTTTTCTATCCCTTTTCCCACATTTAAAAAACAACATTGCCCCCCCAATTCTGCCCACAAAGACACAAAGAGGGAAGAAAATGGAAAAAAAGAAAAGAAAAACAAACCCCCGGTCGATATTAAATCGCGCACTACATCCACTTTGCAAAGCACTCCATTAAATAGCTTTCATTGCACAAGACCAGGTTTTTAAAAAGAAACCCCAACATTTAATACCCCCAAACCCTTTCCATGAAAAAATCATTACTCCCCACTAACAAAATCCGAAAAAAATAAAGAGTTTGAAGGTTAAAAAAAAAAATTTTCCTAAAGAAATGATTGGTTAAATAGTTAGCGTTGGGGGTTTTAAATTCCATCCCCGGGCAAGGCCCAAAAAACTTTTTGTTTGGGAAATCCAATACTCAAAAAAAAAACCTTTCTATGACTCTCTGTTACAAACAAGTAGGAAATGCACCTATCGTTAAAAATACAATTGAGTTTAGGTACGCCTCCTAAAGGGTCACAAGTACCGATACTAACTCAAACCAACAAATCTAACACAAAAATTCAAGTTTTCAGAAAAATTAAGAATACTTAACAAAACCTTTAGCAATTAAAAAATAATACTAAACTTATTATTAATCTATAACAGAAAACCCTACCCTTACTACTCCCTAATGTAAAGTAATTTTTGCCCTTAAATAAACATTAACACAAGGTTATCTCTAAACCGCGATTATCTAACCAAAGCAAAGTTCTTCCCAGAATCCTAGCTCCAACCCCAAATCTTTTTGAAAAATCCCTTCCATCAAAATCAATTAGAATTCATTAACACTCTTAAACCCCTAAATTAGATAAAAATTACAATTTAACCTAAACAAAAATTCACTTCTCTATCCCAGTTTACATACAAATTTCCTTTATTCGTAAATCTTTCAACAAAGATTTCCCAATTATCTTCTAAAATCAATGCAAACTCAATTTTGGGCCAACATAAAATTTTAAAAACACTACACAACAACAAAAAAAATTTCAAGAACCCCAATATTTTTTAAACTTGTAATCAATCCCATATCACATGACAAATTTGAATTCATAAGGTTTGGAATGAAACAACACCACTAAGGATTTTCAAGATATAACTCAATGAAAAAGACTGAAAAAAAA
Organism: Laguncularia racemosa; assembly: GCA_037954665.1. Classification (NCBI taxonomy): domain Eukaryota; kingdom Viridiplantae; phylum Streptophyta; class Magnoliopsida; order Myrtales; family Combretaceae; genus Laguncularia; species Laguncularia racemosa. The sequence goes on from JBBMOL010000706.1 coordinate 9,951, forward strand.
TAAAAAACCCCTGGCATGATCCCTTTTTTTCGCTTCTTCCTTTCTCATCCTTCATCTTTTTTTTTTCTTCCCCTTTTCCCCCTCGCCTCCTCTCTTCTCCTTCCTTTTTTTTTCTTCAAAACGACTATTTATACTAGGGGGGCTTCCTCCTGGGGGTTTTGAATATCCTTTAAATTTTGGCGAAAGATTTAAAATCATTTGAAGTATCTTTCCTTTGATACACACAAGGTCATACTACACGAGCATGTAAAAAACCTGTACCCCTAAAAACATGAACTCTGGGGGTGTATATCCCACACGATCGTTTAAATGCCGTGTATTCCTCTTTTTCTTTGTTCTTCAACACTTTTATTTAAACGGGGTGTATTTCAACCGTGTACGGCTTCCGAAAAAACTTCTTCCACGCTGATACACGGTTGGGTACACGGGCGGTATCCGAACTGTGTAGTCTCCTGATTCCTTCATCGGCCGTTTGTAAAACCCTGTGACTTTTTTAACTTAAAGCATTCCCCTTTTTACTTTCTTTTATCTCCAATTCGCTTTAAATTTAAAAACGTTTTTATCAAAACCTCCTTTTTCCACACCGAACATAAAAAAAAATCAATTAAGCATCATAATCTTAAATTTCACTCCCAATTTTCTCAAAAAAATTTACTTTTAAACATCTCCAAATTTTAAAAAAAATAATTTATCAACATCCAATCACAAGCCGTGCTTCCTTTCCCAAATGCAAATTTTATCCCAAAAACACCCCCATGTACTTTCCTCCGCGAGTAAATCCCCGTCTTTGATCCCAATTGAAAATACTTTTCAAATCACTTCAATTAGCACTCTTTACTCCATTAAACATTATTTATCACCATAATAAAATTAAGTACTATTTCCTTATGATTTCTATAAAATTAATAATAAATTAACACAATTCATACTATAAAGTTGAGTATAAAATGGCTCTATCAAATTCCCCCACACTTAATTTCTTGCTTGTCCTCAAGCAATTGAATCAAATCAATTGAGAAATCCGTCATAGATTATACGAAATTTCTTCTCATCATTTCAGCATCTATTCTTTTATAATTCATGACTTGTAATTTTAATGTCTACTACTCTAACCAAACGGTTTCCTGTGATTAAATTACCATAGACAAAATTTAATAGCTAATCTAAACAAAACAAACTTTAATCCTCATGTTTAGCAAAAGAACTTTTATCAAAAGTAATACTTAATCCAATAAGAAAAACACCCAATTAAACTTCATTGAATATTAGCAAGTATATAATCTTTGCAACACAAAGTAAAAGCGTATGGTATCTACTCTTTCCCTAGATTTTCTCCTTTTTATTATAAGTCTTACTTCAATCAATGATTTTTACATTCATATTCGTTTGATTTAATCAAGCATCTATTTTGACGGGTTTTTGCCCGCTTCTTTTTCATGAACTTTCGCCTTTTCTGCCCTTATCATTATAGTGAGTTCATTGAGTCGGCAACATCCCGAGCTCGTCACTCAAGTGACCGGGTTTTAAGATACCCCTACGAACTCTCCTTACTCTAACTTTCAAGTTCAAATACTCTTAACTCAATTACTTGAATCATTGGAGTAATGGCTATGCTTGATTCTTTTTCCACAATTTTTTTTTTTTAAGAATTATCATTGTTTCAAAAACAACTTCAAAGAGTATACAGTAACTAATATAACCTAGAAGTAAACTTGTTTATTTTTCACTTAGAACTCGACTTACTCTTAAACTCTAATTCTAAAGCTAAATACAAGGTAAATTTGTTTCTTAAAGATTTCACTACTTAATTTTAACTAAGTATTCTAATCACAACAGTAGGTGAGTAAAACACTTGAACAAGTCAATTTCACATTTTGTAGATACTTATTACAACATTTAGTACAATCTCTAGATTTCATGAAAATTTTGAAAATTGGTTTAAAATTGCTTAAGGACAAACATTCTAAGTATGAGTCAATTCTCTATTCTCTATATTTTATTATCCTCTCCCCACACTTGGTTTGAACAGTGACCGCACTGTTCCTAAGTTAGCACAATTAAAGAGGAATTAAAAACATAAGGAACATTAGAGAAATAAGAGAAAAGGAATTACTGGTACTTCCTTGGTATAAAGTGTATAGTTATTGGAGTTCTCCCCTTAAGCACTTAGAGAGTGTCATCTGATGATATGTACCCTTTCTGTAGCTAATCAAAAAATCAAAACAAAACTAAAATAAAATAAATTGATATTTATTTATATATATATATATATATATATTGACATAGGTTGCCTCCCATGAAGCGCCTTTCTTTAACGTCTTTGGCTAGACGTTCCTTGATGTGCCTAATCACTCTTAAAAGCACATTCAAAAGACTTAAGAAAAGATATCTCAAGTCTAGGCAAAATCGGATCCCAAAAATGGCACTTTCAAATGAACCCTAATGTTGAAATGATGAAATTCAATCTACTAATGATATAATCTGAATACCACAATGGAAATGGCTTCTAATAACACTCTAATATCATATAATCCACGCAAATGAAGCCTCAATTTGACAAAGAAAACCGTAAAGTAAGATTCCTTTTCCAAATGGTGAAATTCACGTTTTCAAGGAAACTTTTCAATGATAATCCAAATCAAATGATAAGTACTTAAAAATAATCACAAGAATTCGTGGATACAACAAGTAAATCTGACCAAGAATGTTCTAATCCAACCCTAGATATTACACACTAGAGAAGAAAAAGAAAACACAACAAATAGGAATTGATATGACTCACAATTTCCAATTGTTGCACTCGCCACAATTTCAACTTCTTGAGATTGAAATTGATAAGAGAATTTGGAATTAGGAAAACCCTAAGCCCTCTCACGAATGTGAAGTGTTTGTTCTGCAAAATTAAGCCTCCTCAAACACTCTCTTAAGCAAGTATTTATACTTGCTACTCCTAGGGTTTAAAAAGTGCTCAAAATTACAAGTTTGCCACTTTTAAGGTGGCTAGCCCTAAATGAAAATTACATGGAAATAAAAGTGTCCGAAAACCAAAATACAACTAAAATAGTTCATAAAAGAAGAAATATATAAAATAAATGGTCTTCATGATGCCGGTCTTCTATAGGTCCATCGGCTCAACTCATCGCCGGTTCAGGTCGGTCTATGGATAACCCACAAGCTGAGTCTGAGGAGTTTGTCCATCGCCCTATGAAATATGATAAGTTTGCCTGTTGGAATATATAATACTTTGAATAAGAGAAAAGAAGTTAGATAACAAATAATTCCGGGTCGATTTGCTCAAAATGAGCCCTCATCGCCAAAATTCGAAATCCTTTAGTTCTTGCCCTAATGATAGGTCTTGTCAGATTTTGATTCCTATCATCTCCTCGGGCCTCAAAAAGATTTGTCCTCAAATCTGGAAGATCAAATGCAATGGAGACTTTGTTTTCTCCTAGCAATCCATCTGAAGAAGTATCTCTGCAGAATCCCAATATTTGAAATACTACAGGTGGTGCTTGTTTCCTCTCCTCCATTTCCAGATGTATCTCCTTCTGTAACACAAATAATGACCCATTATCCACTAAGGTGCCCCCTATCTCAACCCATTTCATTGATATTGTTTCCTCCTTTTCTAACTCATCTGTATGTCGCTGATCCTCATGGTCTTCTAATGGTTGGCCCAACTGCTCATTACCCTCTAAAACCTCTGAAGGTGAACATAACTGTCTCTGAACAGTCTGGCTCTCTAGTGGTCTGCTCGTCTGACTATGATCATTAGGATCCTCTGAAGGTTTGATCATGTGGCTATGATCCTCACGAACCTGTGATGGTTGTTTTATTTGTCTTTGCATCTCCTGGACCTCTGATGGTGACATAGGGTTCAATACTATACGTTTACCATCCTTTTTAAACATATAAGTATTTCTATACCCATCATGTAATACCATCCTATCATATAACCATGGTCTACCAAGTAATATATGAGATGCACAAAGAGGAAGAATATCACACTCAAGCTCATCATAGTACTTGTCCCCTATATTGAAGGGTACCCTAGCCCTTTGGGTTACACAAAGACTATCCTGATCATTCAACCAATGTAATGTATGGGGTTGGGATGTAGGATAGTTTCAAGTTTCAACTTCGATACTAATGATGCAGCTACAACATTAGTAAAAACTACCACCATCAAAAATAATTGCGCACAAGTTTCCTTGTACCCTACAAGAAGTATGGAACAAGTTTTCTCTTTGTCCCTCAACAATGGTTTGAAAGGAAGTCAAGTCCCGATGCAATATGTTAGTAGACAAATACAACTCACTTGACATTGTTGCTTACTGATTTCAGTAACCTCAATACACTTCACCACACCACGGCAACACACCCTTACACGCCCCTACACACCCACTGTGCTCACAATTAACCAATACAAGAAATGCTTATTGTTACTTCAAGTAAAGTCAAGTGAAATAATTGAAGCACAATGAAATAATTCTTGGTACTTCAAGTAAAGTTAAATAAATGAAGTACACACACAATTACTTTCAAGTAGATAGAATTAAATTCAACCACTATGTTTAAGTAATTAGTTCAATTACTTTCACACTTTAATGACTTGTTTTGAATTTTAAATTCCACTACTCAACCTTCCTTTTCTTGCCTTGATTTCACACTTCAAATAACAACAATGTGCAGCACCTTACACTATACAAAACTCCACAAATTTACACCACCACACACACCTCAATTACGGTGCACTCACTTCATCACAACACCCACGGCAACAACAACAAATTACACTCCACTTCCACGGCAATGATAACAAATGGCTACAACAACAAATATACTCCACTTCCAAGGCAATAATAACAAAATATACCTCACTCCCCACAAGTTCTAACCGCAACTCACAACATAATAGGCAGCAATTTCAATTTGAAATTCAAACAACTTCACTTATTGCAAGCCTTCCTCAATTGGTAACAATGAATTCAAATTCAAATAGCAATCATTAGCTCCCACAACTTAATTGCATATGTTTGAATTCAAATAAATCCTTTCTAATCAAACTCAATACAATCTGCAAAATATACTTCCCCAATTCAAAATTTGCAAAATGGAATTACAACAACAAGCTTCACAACCTCCTCTATGCAAAAAGCTAGTCACGTAAGAAAAGGCAATTTTTTTTTTTCAATTTCACAAAATTGTTGAATTAAAAACACTTCTATTCTTCTTTCCTTCCACGAAATTTATTAATCACAAGATGATACAACAACCTTCCCAAATCAACTCCAACAATTAGCAAATCAAATCCCAATCCAAACAATTTTGCAATATCAAACAACAACAACAACACAATTTCGGTTTTCACTTGATCAACCCTATTTGATGATCACTTCCACGAAATTGAATACAACCAATTCCCTTCTCTCAACAAGAGCTCTGATACCAAAAAGATGATGTGCCTAATCACTCTTAAAAGCACATTCAAAAGACTTAAGAAAAGATATCTCAAGTCTAGGCAAAATCGGATCCCAAAAATGGCACTTTCAAATGAACCCTAATGTTGAAATGATGAAATTCAATCTACTAATGATATAATCTGAATACCACAATGGAAATGGCTTCTAATAACACTCTAATATCATATAATCCACGCAAATGAAGCCTCAATTTGACAAAGAAAACCGTAAAGTAAGATTCCTTTTCCAAATGGTGAAATTCACGTTTTCAAGGAAACTTTTCAATGATAATCCAAATCAAAATGATAAGTACTTCAAATAATCACAAGAATTCGTGATACAACAAGTCAATCTGACCAAGATGTCTAATCCACCCTAGAGTATTACACTCAGAGAAAAAAAGAAAACACCAACAAAGTAGGAATTGATTATACTCCAATTCCATTGTTGCACACGCCACATATTTCAACTTCATAGGATTGAAATTGATTAAGAGAAATTTGGAATTAGAAAACCAAAGCCCTCTCCCGAAATGAGTAGTGTTTTTTTTTGCAAAATTAGCCTCCTCAAACCCTCTCTTAAGCAAGTTTCTATACTGCTACTCCTAGGGTTAAAAAGTACTCAAAATTCCAAGTTTGCCATCTGTTTAAGGTGGCAACCTAAAATGAAAATTACATGGAAATAAAATGTCTAGAACCAAAATAAAACTAAAATATTCCTAGAGAAGCAGAAATATGACAAAATAAATGTCTTCATGACGCCGGTCTTCTATAGGATCCATCGGCTCACGCATCGCCGGTTTCAGTCTTCTTATGGATAACCTACAAGCTGAGCCTGAGGGAGTTGTCCATTGCCTATAGAATATATAAGTGTACCTGTTTGAATATATAATACATTGACTAAGAGAACAGAAGTAGCTAACAAAAACTTCGGTCAGTTTGCTCAAAATGGGTCCCATCGCCAGATTCAATCCAATTAAATTCTTGCCTAGTGATAAGATCTGTCGGATTTTGATTCCATCATTAAATGATAACAAAATGTTTTTGTATATCTTTGCAACATTTAGATACCCTTTTAAATATTTATTACACATTCAGTTGTGTTGTTACCCAATTTTTCTATTAGTCATAGTTTCACTATTGGATATCCAATCTATTTCTATCATTACATCACAAATAATGTCAAATTGAATTTACAATAAAAAAAAATGAATTATAAAAATGTTTCAATTTCAAAAATTAAATGAACCAATAGATGGTTATTAATTGACATAAAATTGCCTCTTCCTTTAAATTTCACTAACTACATAAAACAATTCTGTTAAAATTTACAATAATGGAGAGGTTAATGATAACAAAATCTTTTTGTATTATCTGCACTTACCGTTTAAATTTGCCATATTTACCTTTTCACATTCATTCATTGTTCTTAATTTATACATCACGGATAATATGAATTGCATAAAAATGATTCAATTTATTTTTAATTAATGAACATAAGGATTTGTATGAAAAATCCTCTTTATTTCATACACAAAATTCTTAAATTAATAGAAGTTATAAAAATTTTGTATCTTGCAACATTGTACCGTTAATTTGCTTATTTACCATTTCTACTTTCATAGTTTCTTGTTCCTTAATTTTTACATCGGATATAATGAATTGCAAAGAATATTCAAAATTTATTTGAATTAAATAAGTTGAAGAAAATACCCCTTCTTTAATTTCAATACTACAAAAAACTTTCTGTAAAATTACAATAAAGTAATGTAACAATCTTTTGTATTATTTGCAATTTGTTCCCTTTAAATTTTTGCATTTTACCCTTTTTTCAACATATCTAGTTTCACTATTGTTTCCTCTAATTTATTATTACTCACAGTAATTGTCAATTGAATTGACAATAAAGAAATTAATTCAAAATTTAACTTGTAAAATAATGATATAAAGGTTTGTAATGAGAAAATTAGCCCTTCTTAAATTCAATAACTACATAAAATTTCTGTTAAAATTTTACAATAATGAAAGTTAATATAACAAATCTTTTTGTATTATCTTGCAACATTTGTTACCGTTTAAAATTTTGCACATTCATTTGTACCACTTTTTTTCAACAATTCATAGTTTCACTATTGATTTCCTCTAATTCTATTATTACATCACACGGATAATTAAATTGAATTTGCAATAAAGAATTATTTTCAAAATTTTAACTTTTGTAAAATTAAATGAACATAAGGATTTGTATTGAGAAAATACCCTTCTTTAATTTCATAACTACATAAAAACATTCTTTAAATTTTACAATAATGAAGTTAATGATAACAAATCTTTTTGTATTATCTTCAACATTTGTTACCCGTTTAAAATTTTTGCATTCTTGTTACCACTTTTCTAAATATCATAGTTCACATTGTTTCCCTATTCTATATTACATCCACGTAATGTCAATTGAATTACAATAAAGAATTATTAAATTTTACTTTTGTAAATAAATGAACTAAAGGATTTGTATTGAAAAATTACCCTTCTAATTCAATAACACTAAAAAATTCTTTAAAATTTACAATAAGAAAGTTAATGATAACAAATCTTTTTGTTTATCTGCAACATTGTTACCTTTAAAATTTTTGCCATTCATGTTACCTTTTCAACATATTCTAGTTTCACTTTGATTCCTCTAATCTATATACATCACCGGTAATTGCAATTGATTTGCAATAAAGAAATTTAATTTCAAAATTTAACTTGTAAAATTAAATAACATAAAGGATTTGTATTAAAATAGCCTCTTCTTATTTCAATACAATAAACTTTCTTTAAAATTTAAATAAGAAATTAATGAAACAAAATCTTTTTTATTATCTTGCACATTTGTTACCCTTTAAAATTTTTGCCATTCATTGTTACCTTTTTCAACATATTCATAGTTTCCTTTGGATTTCCTAATTCTATATTACACACCGGATAATGTCAAATTGAATTTGAAATAAAAATAATTTCAAAATTTTAACTTGAATTAATGAAATAAGTTTTAATTGAGAAATTAGCCCTTCTTAAATTTCAATAACTACATAAAAACATTTCTGTTAAAATTTACAATAAGAAGTTAATGATAACAAATCTTTTGTATTATCTTGCAACATTTGTTACCCTTTAAAATTTTTCACTCATGTTACCACTTTTTTCTAACATTATTCATAGTTTCACTATTGGATTTCCCTAATTCTATATTACATCACACGGATAATTTCAAATTGAATTTACAATAAAGAATTAATTAAAATTTTAACTTTGTAAATTAAATGAACTATAAAGGATTGTAATTGAAGAAAATAGCCCTTCTTTAAATTTCAATAACTACATAAAAAATTTCTTTAAAATTTACAATAATGAAAGGTTAATGATAACAAACTTTTTGATTATCTTGCAACATTTGTTACCGTTAAATTTTTGACATTCATTGTTACCACTTTTTCTAACATATCATAGTTTCCTATTGATTTCCTCTAATCTATTATTACATCACACATAATTGTCAAATTGAATTTGACAATAAAGAAATTAATTTCAAATTTTTAACTTTTGTAAAATTAATGAACATAAAGGATTTTATAGGAAAATAGCCCTCTTAATTTCAATAACTACATAAAAACATTCTGTTAAAATTTCAATATGAAAGTAATGATAACAAAATCTTTTGTATTATCTGCAACTTTGTTACCGTTAAAATTTGCACATTCTTGTTACCATTTTTCTAACTTCATAGTTTAATAAAGAAATTTATTTTCAAAATTTTTAACTTTGTAAATAAATGAACTATAAAGGATTTTATTGAAGGAAAATTAGCCCTTCTTTAAATTTCAATAACTACATAAAAACATTCTGTTAAAATTTTACAATAATGAAGGTTAATGATAACAAAATCTTTTTGTATTATCTTGCAACATTTGTTACCCTTTAAAATTTTTGCACTTCATTTGTTACCACTTTTTTCTAACATTATTCATAGTTTCACTATTGGATTCCTCTAATTCTATTATTACATCACACGGATAATTGTCAAATTGAATTTGACAATAAAGAAATTTAATTTCAAAATTTTAACTTTTGTAAATTAAATGAACTATAAAGATTTGTATTGAAGGAAAATTACCCCTTCTTTAAATTTCAATAACTACATTAAAACATTTCTGTTAAAATTTACAATAATGAAAGGTTATGATAACAAAATCTTTTGTATTATCTTGCAACATTTGTTACCCTTTAAAATTTTTGCACATTCATTTGTTACCATTTTTTTCAACATATTCATAGTTTCACTATTGGATTCCTCTAATTCTATTATTACATCACACGGATAATTGTCAAATTGAATTTGACAATAAAGAAATTTATTTCAAAATTTTTAACTTTGTAAAATTAAATGAACTATAAGGATTTGTAATTGAAGGAAAATAGCCCCTTCTTTAAATTTCAATAACTACATAAAAACATTTCTGTTAAAATTTTACAATAATGAAATGTTAATGATAACAAAATCTTTTTGTATTATCTTGCAACATTTGTTACCCTTAAAATTTTTGCACATTCATTTGTTACCATTTTTTTCAACATTATTCATAGTTTCACTATTGGATTTCCTCTAATTCTATTATTACATCACACGGATAATTGTCAAATTGAATTTGACAATAAAGAAATTAATTTCAAAATTTTAACTTTTGTAAAATTAAATGAACTATAAAGGATTTGTAATTGAAGGAAAATTAGCCCCTTCTTTAAATTCAATAACTACATAAAACATTCTGTTAAAATTTTACAAATAAAATGTTAATGATAACAAAATCTTTTTGTATTATCTTGCACATTTGTTACCGTTTAAAATTTTTGCACATTCATTTGTTACCCTTTTTCTAACATATTCATAGTTTCACTATTGGATTTCCTCTAATTCTATTATTACATCCACGGATAATTGTCAAATTGAATTTGAAATAAAGAAATTTAATTTCAAAATTTTTAACTTTGTAAAATTAAATGAACTATAAAGGATTTTAATTGAGGAAAATAGCCCTTCTTTAAATTTCAATAACTACATAAAAACATTTCTGTTAAAATTTTACAATAATGAAGTTAATGTAACAAAATCTTTTTGTATTATCTTGCAACATTTGTTACCGTTTAAATTTTTGCACTTCATTTGTTACCTCTTTTTCAAATTATTCATAGTTTCACTATTGGATTTCCTCTAATTCTATTATTACATCACACGGATAATTGTCAAATTGAATTTGACAATAAAGAAATTTAATTTCAAAATTTTAACTTTTGAAATTAAATGAACTAAAGGATTTGTAATTGAAGGAAAATAGCCCTTCTTTAAATTTCAATAACTACATAAAAACATTTCTGTTAAAATTTTACAATAAGAAAGGTTAATGATAACAAAATCTTTTGTATTATCTTGCAACATTTGTTACCGTTTAAAATTTTGCACTTCATTTGTTACCACTTTTTCTAACATTATCATAGTTTCATATTGGATTTCCTCTAATTCTATCATTACATCACAGGATAATTGTCAAATTGAATTTGACAATAAAGAAATTTAATTTCAAAATTTTTAACTTTTGTAAAATTAAATGAACTATAAAGGATTTGTAATTGAAGGAAAATTAGCCTCTTCTTTAAATTTCAATAACTACATAAAAACATTTTCTTTAAAATTTTACAATAATGAAATGTTAATGATAACAAAATCTTTTTGTATTATCTTGCAACATTTGTTACCCATTTAAAATTTTTGCACATTCATTTGTTACCTCTTTTTTTCCAACACTATTCATAGTTTCACTATTGGATATCCTCTAATTCTATTATTACATCACACGGATAATTGTCAAATTGAATTTGACAATAAAGAAATTTAATTTTCAAAATTTCTAACTTTTGTAAAATTAAATGAACTATAAAGGATTTGTAATTGAAGGAAAATAAGCCCCTTCTTTAAATTTCAATAACTACATAAAAACATTTCTGTTAAAATTTTACAATAATGAAATGTTAATGATAACAAAATCTTTTTGTATTATCTTGCAACATTTGTTACCCGTTTAAAATTTTTGCACTTTCATTTGTTACCACCATTTTTCTAACATTATTCATAGTTTCACTATTGGATTTCCTCTAATTCTATTATTACATCACACGGATAATTGTCAAATTGAATTTGACAATAAAGAAATTTAATTTTCAAAATTTTAACTTTTGTAAAATTAAATGAACTATAAAGGATTTGTAATTGAAGGAAAATTAGCCCCTTCTTTAAATTTCAATAACTACATAAAAACATTTCTGTTAAAATTTTACAATAATGAAATGTTATTGATAACAAAATCTTCTTGTATCATCTTGCAACATTTGTTACCGGTTTAAAATTTTTGGACATTCATTCGTTACCTCTTTTTTTTAACATTATTCATAGTTTCACTATTGGATTTCCTCTAATTCTATCATTACATCACACGGATAATTGTCAAATTGAATTTGACAATAAAGAAATTTAATTTTCAAAATTTTTAACTTTTGTAAAAATTAAATGAACTATAAAGGATTTGTAATTGAAGGAAAATTAGCCTCTTCTTTAAATTTCAATAACTACATAAAAACATTTCTGTTAAAATTTTACAATAATGAAAGGTTATATGATAACAAAATCTTTTTGTATTATCTTGCAACATTTGTTACCCGTTTAAAAATTTTTGCACTTCATTTGTTACCTCTTTTTTTCTAACATTATTCATAGTTTCACTATTGGATTTCCTCTAATTCTATCATTACATCACACGGATAATTGTCAAATTGAATTTGACAATAAAGAAATTTAATTTTCAAAATTTTTAACTTTTGTAAAAATAAATGAAATATAAAGGATTTGTAATTGGAGGAAAATTAGCCTCTTCTTTAAATTTCAATAACAACAAAAAAACATTTCTGTTAAAATTTTACAATAATGAAAGGTTAACGACAACAAAATCTTTTTCTATTATCTTGCATCATTTGTTACCCATTTAAAATTTTTGCACATTCATTCGTTACCTCTTTTTTCAAACATTATTCATTGTTTCACTGTTGGATTTCCCCGAATTCTATCATTACATCACTCGGATAATTGTCAAATTGAATTTGACAATAAAGAAATTTAATTTTCAAAATTTTTAACTTTTGTAAAATTAAATGAACTATAAAGGATTTGTAATTGAAGGAAAATTAGCCTCTTCTTTAAATTTCAATAACTACATAAAAACATTTCTGTTAAAATTTTACAATAATGAAATGTTATTGATAACAAAATCTTTTTGTATTATCTTGCAACATTTGTTACCCGTTTAAAATTTTTGGACATTCATTCGTTACCTCTTTTTTTCTAGCAATATTCATAGTTTCACTATTGGATTTCCTCTAATTCTATCATTACATCACACGGATAATTGTCAAATTGAATTTGACAATAAAGAAATTTAATTTTCAAATTTTTAACTTTTGTAAAATTAAATGAACTATAAAGGATTTGTAATTGAAGGAAAATTAGCCTCTTCTTTAAATTTCAATAACTACATAAAAACAATTTCTGTTAAAATTTTACAATAATGAAAGTTATTGATAACAAAATCTTTTTGTATTATCTTGCAACATTTGTTACCCGTTTAAAATTTTTGGACATTCATTCGTTACCTCTTTTTTCTAGCAATATTCATAGTTTCACTATTGGATTTCCTCTAATTCTATCATTACATCACACGGATAATTGTCAATTGAATTTGACAATAAAGAAATTTAATTTTCAAAATTTTTAACTTTTGTAAAATTAAATGAACTATAAAGGATTTGTAATTGAAGGAAAATTAGCCTCTTCTTAAATTTCAATAACTACATAAAAACATTTCTGTTAAAATTTTACAATAATGAAATTTTATTGATAACAAAATCTTTTTGTATTATCTTGCAACATTTGTTACCCATTTAAAATTTTTGACATTCATTCGTTACCATCTTTTTTCTAGCAATATTCATAGTTTCACTATTGGATTTCCTCTAATTCTATTATTACATCACACGGATAATTGTCAAATTGAATTTGACAATAAAGAAATTTAATTTTCAAAATTTTAACTTTGTAAATTAAATGAACTATAAAGGATTTGTAATTGAAGGAAAATTAGCCTCTTCTTTAAATTTCAATAACTACATAAAAACATTTCTGTTAAAATTTTACAATAAGGAAATGTTATTGATAACAAAATCTTTTTGTATTATCTTGCAACATTTGTTACCCGTTTAAAATTTTTGGACATTCATTCGTTACCCTTTTTTTCTAGCAATATTCATAGTTTCACTATTGGATTTCCTCTAATTCTATCATTACATCACACGGATAATTGTCAAATTGAATTTGACAATAAAGAAATTTAATTTTCAAAATTTTTAACTTTTGTAAAATTAAATGAACTATAAAGGATTTTAATTGAAGGAAAATTAAGCCTCTTCTTTAAATTTCAATAACTACATAAAAACATTTCTGTTAAAATTTTACAATAATGAAAGGTTAATGATAACAAAATCTTTTTGTATTATCTTGCAACATTTGTTACCCGTTTAAATTTTTGCACATTCATTGTTACCCTTTTTTCTAACATTATTCATAGTTTCACTATTGGATTTCCTCTAATTCTATTATTACATCACACGGATAATTGTCAAATTGAATTTGACAATAAAGAAATTTAATTTTCAAAATTTTTAACTTTTGTAAAATTAAATGAACTATAAAGGATTTGTAATTGAAGGAAAATTAGACCCTTCTTTAAATTTCAATAACTACATAAAAACATTTCTGTTAAAATTTTACAATAATGAAAGGTTAATGATAACAAAATCTTTTTGTATTATCTTGCAACATTTGTTACCCGTTTAAAATTTTTGCACATTCATTTGTTACCACTTTTTTTCCAACACAATTCATAGTTTCACTATTGGATTTCCTCTAATTCTATTATTACATCACACGGATAATTGTCAAATTGAATTTGACAATAAAGAAATTTAATTTTCAAAATTTTTAACTTTTGTAAAATTAAATGAACTATAAAGGATTTGTAATTGAAGGAAAATTAGACCCTTCTTTAAATTTCAATAACTACATAAAAACATTTCTGTTAAAATTTTACAATAATGAAAGTTAATGATAACAAAATCTTTTTGTATTATCTTGCAACATTTGTTACCCGTTTAAAATTTTTGCACATTCATTTGTTACCACTTTTTCTAACGTTATTCATAGTTTCCCTATTGGATTTCCTCTAATTCTATTATTACATCACACGGATAATTGTCAAATTGAATTTGACAATAAAGAAATTTATTTTCAAAATTTTTAACTTTGTAAAATTAAATGAACTATAAAGATTTGTATTTGAAGAAAATTAGCCCCTTCTTTAAATTTCAATAACTACATAAAAACATTTCTGTTAAAATTTTACAATAATGAAAGTTAATGATAACAAAATCTTTTTGTATTATCTTGCAACATTTGTTACCCTTTAAAATTTTTGCACATTCATTTGTTACCACTTTTTTTCTAACATATTCATAGTTTCACTATTGGATTTCCTCTAATTCTATTATTACATCACACGGATAATTGTCAAATTGAATTTGACAATAAAGAAATTTATTTTCAAAATTTTAACTTTGTAAAATTAAATGAACTATAAAGGATTTGTAATTGAAGGAAAATAAGCCCTTCTTTAAATTTCAATAACTACATAAAAACATTTCTGTTAAAATTTTACAATAATGAAATGTTAATGATAACAAAATCTTTTGTATTATCTTGCAACATTTGTTACCGTTTAAAATTTTTGCACATTCATTTGTTACCACATTTTTTCTAACATTATTCATAGTTTCACTATTGGATTTCCTCTAATTCTATATTACATCACACGGATAATTGTCAAATTGAATTTGACAATAAAGAAATTTAATTTTCAAAATTTTAACTTTGTAAAATTAAATGAACTATAAAGGATTTGTAATTGAAGGAAAATAGCCCCTTCTTTAAATTTCAATAACTACATAAAAACATTTCTTTAAAATTTTAAATAATGAAAGGTTTAATGATAACAAAATCTTTTTGTATTATCTTGCAACATTTGTTACCCGTTTAGAATTTTTGCACATTCATTTGTTACCCTTTTTTCTAACATTATTCATAGTTTCACTATTGGATTTCCTCTAATTCTATTATTACATCACACGGATAATTGTCAAATTGAATTTGACAATAAAGAAATTTAATTTTCAAAATTTTAACTTTTGTAAAATTAAATGAACTATAAAGGATTTGTAATTGAAGGAAAATTAGCCCTTCTTTAAATTTCAATAACTACATAAAAACATTTCTGTTAAAATTTTACAATAATGAAAGGTTAATGATAACAAAATCTTTTTGTATTATCTTGCAACATTTGTTACCCGTTTAAAATTTTTGGACATTCATTCGTTACCACTTTTTTTCTAGCAATATTCATAGTTTCACTATTGGATTTCCTCTAATTCTATTATTACATCACACGGATAATTGTCAAATTGAATTTGACAATAAAGAAATTTAATTTTCAAAATTTTTAACTTTTGTAAAATTAAATGAACTATAAAGGATTTGTAATTGAAGGAAAATTAGCCCCTTCTTTAAATTTCAATAACTACATAAAAACATTTCTGTTAAAATTTTACAATAATGAAATGTTAATGATAACAAAATCTTTTTGTATTATCTTGCAACATTTGTTACCCGTTTAAAATTTTTGCACATTCATTTGTTACCACCATTTTTCTAACATTATTCATAGTTTCACTATTGGATTTCCTCTAATTCTATTATTACATCACACGGATAAATGTCAAATTGAATTTGACAATAAAGAAATTTAAATTTCAAAATTTTTAACTTTTGTAAAATTAAATGAACTATAAACGATTTGTATTTGAAGGAAAATTAACCCCTTCTTTAAATTTCAATAACTACATAAAAACATTTCTGTTAAAATTTGACAATAATAAAAGGTTAATGATAACAAACTCTTTTTGTATTATCTTGCAACATTTGTTACCCATTTAAAATTTTTGCACATTCATTTGTTTCATTTGTTACCACTTTTTTTCTAACACTATTCATAGTTTCACTATTGGATTTCCTCTAATTCTATTATTACATCACACGGATAATTGTCAAATTGAATTTGACAATAAAGAAATTTAATTTTCAAAATTTTTAACTTTTGTAAAATTAAATGAAATATAAAGGATTTGTAATTGAAGGAAAATTAGCCCCTTCTTTAAATTTCAATAACTACATAAAAACATTTCTGTTAAAATTTTACAATAATGAAAGGTTAATGATAACAAAATCTTTTTGTATTATCTTGCAACATTTGTTACCCGTTTAAAATTTTTGCACATTCATTTGTTACCACTTTTTTTCTAACATTATTCATAGTTTCACTATTGGATTTCCTCTAATTCTATTATTACATCACACGGATAATTGTCAAATTGAATTTGACAATAAAGAAATTTAATTTTCAAAATTTTTAACTTTTGTAAAATTAAATGAACTATAAAGGATTTGTAATTGAAGGAAAATTAGCCTCTTCTTTAAATTTCAATAACTACATAAAAACATTTCTGTTAAAATTTTACAATAATGAAATGGTTAATGATAACAAAATCTTTTTGTATTATCTTTGCAACATTTGTTACCCGTTTAAAATTTTTGCACATTCATTTGTTACCACAATTTTTCTAACATTATTCATAGTTTCACTTTGGATTTCCTCTAATTCTATATTACATCACACGGATAATTGTCAAATTGAATTTGACAATAAAGAATTTAATTTCAAAATTTTTAACTTTTGTAAAATTAAATGAA
>JBBMOL010000706.1:27909-54761 GCA_037954665.1 Laguncularia racemosa
AAATTTTGCCCTTATTCGTACCTCTTTTTTCTAAAATTTTAAAAAGTTTTCATTTTGATTCCTTAATTCTATCATTACATCACGTGATAATTGTCAAATTGAATTTGACAATAAAGAAATTGAATTTCAAATTTTTAACTTTTGTAAAATTATATGAATAAAAAAGGATTTGTAATTGATGGAAACATTAGCCTTTCTTCAAATTTCAATAACTACATAAAAACATTTCTGTTAAATTTTACAATAATGAAAGTTAGATAACAAAATGATTCTTGTATTATCTTGCAACATTTGTTACCTCGTTTAAATTTTTGCACATTCATTCTTACTCATTTTTTCTAGCATTATTCATAGTTTCACTTTGGATTTCTTAATTCTATCATTACATCACAGTGATAATTGTCAATTGAATTTGACAATAAAGTATTAATTTTGAAAATTTTACTTTTGTAAAATTAAATGAATTCAAAGGATTTGTAATTGAAGGACAAATTAGCCTCTTCTTTAAATTTCAATAACTACATAAAAATTTCTGTTAAAATTTTACAATAATGAAAGGTTAATGAAAACAAAATGATTTTGTATTATCTTGCAACTTTGTTACCCATTTAAAATTTTTGACTTCATTCGTTACCTCTTTTTTCTACAATATAATAGTTTCACTATTGGAATTCTCTAATTCTTCATTACATGCAAGGATAATTGTCAAATTGAATTTGACAATAAAGAAATTAATTATCAAAATTTTAACTTTTTGTAAATTAAATGAACTATAAGGATTTGTAATTGAAGAAAATTAGCCTCTTCTTTAAATTTCAATAACTATAAAAATTTTGTTAAAATTTACAAATAAGGTAAGTTATTTTTTTTTTTTTTTTTTTTTTTTTTTTTTTTTTTTTTTTTTTTTTTTTTTTTTTTTTTTTTTTTTTTTTTTTTTTTTTTTTTTTTTTTTTTTTTTTTTTTTTTTTTTTTTTTTTTTTTTTTTTTTTTTTTTTTTTTTTTTTTTTTTTTTTTTTTTTTTTTTTTTTTTTTTTTTTTTTTTTTTTTTTTTTTTTTTTTTTTTTTTTTTTTTTTTTTTTTTTTTTTTTTTTTTTTTTTTTTTTTTTTTTTTTTTTTTTTTTTTTTTTTTTTTTTTTTTTTTTTTTTTTTTTTTTTTTTTTTTTTTTTTTTTTTTTTTTTTTTTTTTTTTTTTTTTTTTTTTTTTTTTTTTTTTTTTTTTTTTTTTTTTTTTTTTTTTTTTTTTTTTTTTTTTTTTTTTTTTTTTTTTTTTTTTTTTTTTTTTTTTTTTTTTTTTTTTTTTTTTTTTTTTTTTTTTTTTTTTTTTTTTTTTTTTTTTTTTTTTTTTTTTTTTTTTTTTTTTTTTTTTTTTTTTTTTTTTTTTTTTTTTTTTTTTTTTTTTTTTTTTTTTTTTTTTTTTTTTTTTTTTTTTTTTTTTTTTTTTTTTTTTTTTTTTTTTTTGTTATTGATATCAAAAACTTTTTGTATTATCTTGCAACATTTGTTACCCATTTAATATTTTTGGGCATTCATTCGTTACCTCTTTTTTTCTAGCAATATTCATAGTTTCACTATTAGATTTCCTCTAATTCTATCATTACATCACACGGATAATTGTCAAATTGAATTTGACAATAAAGAAATGTAATTTTCAAAATTTTTAACTTTTGTAATATTAAATGAACTATAAAGGATTTGTAATTGAAGGAAAATTAGCCTCTTCTTTAAATTTCAATAACTACAAAAAAACATTTCTGTTAAAATTTTACAATAATGAAAGGTTAACGACAACAAAATCTTTTTCTATTATCTTGTAACATTTGTTACCCATTTAAAATTTTTGCACATTCATTCGTTACCTCTTTTTTTCTAGCAATATTCATAGTTTCACTATTAGATTTCCTCTAAGTCTATCATTACATCGCACGGATAATTGTCTAATTGAATTTGACAATAAAGAAATTTAATTTTCAAAATTTTTAACTTTTGTAAAATTAAATGAACTATAAAGGATTTGTAATTGAAGGAAAATTAGCCACTTCCTTAAATTTCAATAACTACATAAAAACATTTCTTTTAAAATTTTATAATAATAAAAAGTTAATGATAACAAAATCTTTTTGTATTATCGTGCAACATTTGTTACCCGTTTAAAATTTTTGGACATTCATTCGTTACCTCTTTTTTTCTAGCAATATTCATAGTTTCACTATTGGATTTCCACTAATTCTATCATTACATGCACGGAGAATTGTCAAATTGAATTTGACAATAAAGAAATTTAATTTTCAAAATTTTTAACTTTTCTAATATTAAATGAACTCTAAAGGATTTGTAATTGAAGGAAAATTAGCCTCTTCTTTAAATTTCAATAACTACATAAAAACATTTCGGTTAAAATTTTACAATAAGGAAATGTTATTGATGACAAAATCTTTTTGTATTATCTTGCAACTTTTGTTACCCGTTTAAAATTTTGGGACATTCATTCGTTACCTCTTTTTTTCTAGCAATATTCATAGTTTCACTATTGGATTTCCTCTAATTCTATCATTACATCACACGGATAATTGTCAATTGAATTTGACAATAAGAAATTAATTATTCAAAAATTTTAACTTTTGTAAAATTAAATGAACTATAAAGGATTTGTAATTGAAAAAATTAACCCTTCTTAAATTTCAAAAACTACATAAAAACATTTCTTTAAAATTTTCAATAATGAAATTAATGATAACAAAATCTTTTTGTATTATCGTGCAACTTTTGTTACCCGTTTAAAATTTTTGGACATTCATTCGTTACCTCTTTTTTTCTAGCAATATTCATAGTTTCACTATTGGATTTCCTCTAATTCTATCATTACATTGCACAGATAATTGTCCAATTGAATTTGACAATAAAGAAATTTAATTGTCAAAATTTTTATCTTTTGTAAAATTAAATGAACTATAAAGGATTTGTAATTGAAGGAAAAATAGCCTCTTCTTTAAATTTCAATAACTAAATAAAAACATTTCTGTTAAAATTTTACAATAATGAAAGGTTATTGGTGACAAAATCTTTTTGTATTATCTTGCAACATTTGTTACCCATTTTTTCTAACATTATTGATAGTTTCACTTTGGATTTCCTTAATTCTGTCATTACATCACAGTGATAATTGTCAAATTGAATTTGACAATAAAGAAATTGAATTATCAAAAATTTTAACTTTGTAAATTAAATGAACTATAAGGATTTGTAATTGAAAGAAATTAGCCTCTTCTTTAAATTTCAATAACTACATAAAAACATTTTGTTAAAATTTTGCAATAATGAAAGGTTAATGATAACAAAATTTTTTGTATTATCTTGCAACATTTGTTACCATTTAAAATTTTTGCCATTCATTCGTTACCTCATTTTTTCTACATTATTGATAGTTTCCTGTTGGATTTCCTTAATTCTGTCATTACATCACAGTGATAATTGTCAAATTGAATTTGACAATAAAGAAATTGAATTATAAAAATTTAACATTTGTAAAATTAAATGAACTATAATGGTTTGTAATTGAAGAAAATTAGCCTCTTCTTTAAATTTCAAAACTACATAAAAACATTTCTGTTAAAATTTTCAATAATGAAAGGTTAATGATAACAAAACTTTTGTATTATCTTGCTACATTGTTACCCATTTAAAATTTTGCACATTCATTCGTTACCTCATTTTTTCTAACATTATTATAGTTTCACTGTTGGATTTCCTCATTCTGTCATTACATCAAGTGATAATTGTCAAATTGAATTTGACAATAAGAAATTGAATTATAAAAATTTTAACTTTGTAAATTAAATGAACTATAAAGGATTTGTAATTGAAAGAATATTAGCCCTTCTTTAAATTTCAAAACTACATAAAAACATTTCTGTTAAAATTTTGCAATAATAAGGTTAATGATAACAAAATCTTTTGTATTATCTTGCAACATTTTTACCCATTTAAAATTTTTGCACATTCATTCGTTCCTCATTTTTTCTAACATTATTATAGTTTCACTGTTGGATTTCCGTAATTCTATCATTACATCAGTGATAATTGTCAAATTGAATTTGACAATAAAGAAATTGAATTATAAAAAATTTAACTTTTGTAAATTAAATGAACATAAAGGAAACTTTTTAAAATTAATGAACAAAGGATTTGTAATTGAAAAATTGCTCTTCTTTAAATTTCAATAACTCTAAAAATTTCTTTAAATTTTCAATAATGAGGTTATGATAACAAAATTTGTATATCTTGCATTTTCCTTTAAAATTTTCACATTCATTCGTTACCATTTTTCTAATTATTGATAGTTTCATGTTGGATTTCCTATTCTGTCATTACATCAAGTGAAATTGTCAATTGAATTTGAAAAAAGAATTGAATTATAAAATTTTAACTTTTTAAATTAAATGCTATAAGGATTTGTAATTGAAAAAATTATCTCTTTTTTCAATATAAAGGTTATGATAAAAAATTTGTTTATTTGCACTTTGTTACCATTTAAAATTTTTGACATTATTCGTTACCTCATTTTCTAAATTATGATAGTTCACTTTGGATTTCCTGTATTTCATTACATCAGTGATATTGTCAATTGAATTTGACAAAAAGAAATTGAATTATAAAATTACTTTTGTAAATTAATGACTATAGGATTTGTAATTGAAAGAAATTACCTTCTTAAATTTAAATAATAAAAATTTTGTTAAAATTTTGCATATGAAAGGTATGATACAAATCTTTTGTTTCTTGCAACATTTGTTACCATTTAAATTTTGCACATTCATTCGTTACCTTTTTTTCTAACTTATGATAGTTTCACTTTGGATTTCCTTAATTCTTTTAATAGTGATAATTGTCAAATTAATTTGACAATAAGAAATTGAATTATCAAAATTTTTTTTGTAATTAAATGAACTAAAGGTTTGTAATTGAAAAAATTAGCCTCTCTTAAATTTCAAAACTATAAAAAAATTTTGTTAAATTTTCATAATGAAAGGTTAATGATAACAAAATTTTTGTATTATCTTGCAACATTTGTTACCCATTTAAATTTTTGCACATTCATTCGTTACCTATTTTTTCTAACATTATTGATAGTTTCATGTTGGATTTCCTTAATTCTGTCATTACATCACAGTGATAATTGTCAAATTGAATTTGACAATAAGAAATTGAATTATCAAAAATTTTAACTTTTTAAAATTAAATGAACTATAAAGGATTTGTAATTGAAAGAAATTAGCTCTTTAAAATTTTGCAATAATGAAAGGTTAATGATAACAAAATCTTTTTGTATTATCTTGCAACATTTGTTACCCATTTAAAATTTTTGCACATTCTTCGTTACCTCATTTTTTCTAACATTATCGATAGTTTCACTGTTGGATTTCCTGTAATTCTATCATTACATCACAATGATAATTGCAAATTGAATTTGACAATAAAGAAATTGAATTATCAAAAATTTTAACTTTTTAAAATTAAATGAACTATAAGGATTGTAATTGAAATAACATTAGCGTCTTCTTTAAATTTCAATAACTACATAAAAACATTTCTGTTAAAATTTTGCAATAATGAAAGGTTAATGATAACAAAATCTTTTTGTATTATCTTGCAACATTTGTTACCCATTTTAAAATTTTTGCACATTCATTCGTTACCTCAATTTTTCTACATTATTGATAGTTCACTGTTGGATTTCCTTAATTCTGTCATTACATCACAGTGATAATTTGCAAATTGAATTTGACAATAAAGAAATTGAATTATCAAAAATTTTTAACTTTTCTAAAATTAAATGAACATAAGGATTTGTAATTGAAAGAAATTAGCCTCTTCTTTAAATTTCAATAACTACATAAAAACATTTCTGTTAAAATTTTGCAATAATGAATGGTTAATGATAACAAAATCTTTTTGTATTATCTTGCAACATTTGTTACCCATTTAAAATTTTTGCACATTCATTCGTTACCTAATTTTTTCTAACATTATTGATAGTTTCACTGTTGGATTTCCTCTAATTCTGTCATTACATCACAGTGATAATTGTCACATTGAATTTGACAATAAAGAAATTGAATTATCAAAAATTTTAACTTTTATAAAATTAAATGAACTATAAAGGATTTGTAATTGAAATAACATTAGCCTCTTCTTTAAATTTCAATAACTACATAAAAACATTTCTGTTAAAATTTTGCAATAATGAAAGGTTAATGATAACAGAATCTTTTTGTATTATCTTGCAACATTTGTTACCCATTTAAAATTTTTGCACATTCATTCGTTACCTCATTTTTTCTAACCTTACTGATAGTTTCACTGTTAGATTTCCTCTAATTCTGTCATTACATCACAGTGATAATTGACAAATTGAATTTGACAATAAAGAAATTGAATTATAAAAAATTTTAACTTTTGTAAAATTAAATGAACTATAGAGGATTTGTAATTGAAAGAATATTAGCCTCCTCTTTAAATTTCAAGAACTACATAAAAACATTTCTGTTAAAATTTTGCAATAATTTTAGGTTAATGATAACGAAATATTTTTGTATTATCTTGCAACATTTGTTACCCATTTAAAATTTTTGCACATTCATTCGTTACCTCATTTTTTCTAACATTATTGATAGTTTCACTGTTGGATTTCCTGTAATTCTATCATTACATCCGTAGTGATAATTGTCAAATTGAATTTGACAATAAAGAAATTGAATTATCAAAAATTTTAACTTTTGTAAAATTAAATGAACTATAAAGGATTTGTAATTGAAAGAATATTAGCCTCTTCTTTAAATTTCAAGAACTACAAAAAACATTTCTGTTAAAATTTTGCAATAATGAAAGGTTAATGATAACAAAATCTTTTTGTATTATCTTGCAACAATTGTTAGCCAGTTAAAATTTTTGCACATTCATTCGTTACCTCATTTTTTCTAACATTATTGATAGGTTCACTGTTGGATTTCCTGTAATTCTATCATTACATCACAATAATCCTTGCCAAATTGAATTTGACAATAAAGAAATTGAATTATCAAAAATTTTAAATTTTGTAAAATTAAATGAACTATAAAGGATTTGTAATTGAAAGAACATTTGCCTCCTCTTTAAATTTCAATAACTACATAAAAACTTTTCTGTTAAAATTTTGCAATAATGAAAGGTTAATGATAACAAAATCTTTTTGTATTATCTTGCAACATTTGTTTCCCGTTTAAAATTTTTGCACATTCGTTCGTTACCTCATTTTTTCTAACATTATACATAGCTTCATTGTTGGATTTCCTGTAATTCTATCATTACATCACACTGATAATTGACAAATTGAATTTGACAATAAAGAAATTGAATTATCAAAAATTTTAACTTTAGTAAAATTAAATGATCTATAAAGGATTTGTAATTGAAAGTACATTAGACTCTTCTTTAAATTTCAATAAGTACATAAAAACATTTCTGGTAAATTTTGCAATACTGAAAGGTTAATGATAACAAAATCTTTTTGTATTATCTTGCAACATTTGTTACCCATTTAAAATTTTTGCACATTCATTCGTTACCACATTTTCTCTAACATTATTGACAGTTTCACTGTTGGATTTCTCTAATTCCGTCATTACATCACAGTGATAATTGTCAAATTGAATTTGGCAATAAGGAAATTGAATTATCAAAAAATTTCACTTTTGTAAAATTAAATGAACTATAAAGGATTTGTAATTGAAAGAATATTAGCCTCCTCTTTAAATTTCAAGAACTACATAAAAACATTTCTGTTAAAATTTTGCAATAATTTTAGGTTAATGATAACAAAATATTTTTGTATTATCTTGCAACATTTGTTACCCATTTTAAATTTTTGCACATTCATTCGTCACCTCATTTTTTCTAACATTATTGATAGCTTCACTGTTGGATTTCCTGTAATTCTATCATTACATCACACTGATAATTGACAAATTGAATTTGACAATAAAGAAATTGAATTATCAAAAATTTTAACTTCTGTAAAATTAAATGAACTATAAAGGATTGTAATTGAAATAACATTAGCCTCTTCTTTAAATTTCAATAACTACATAAAAACATTTCTGTTAAAATTTTGCAATAATGAAAGGTTAATGATAACAAAATCTTTTTGTATTAACTTGCAACATTTGTTACCCATTTAAAATTTTTGCACATTCATTCGTTACCTCATTTTTTCTAACCTTATTGATAGTTTCACTGTTAGATTTCCTGTAATTCTGTCATTACATCACAGTGATAATTGTCAAATTGAATTTGACAATAAAGAAATTGAATTATCAAAAATTTTAACTTTTCTAAAATTAAATGAACAATATAGGATTTGTAATTGAAAGAACATTAGCCTCTTCTTTAAATTTCAACAACTACATAAAAACAGTTCTGTTAAAATTTTGCAATAATGAAAGGTTAATGATAACAAAATCTTTTTGTATTGTCTTGCAACATTTTGTTACCCATTTAAAAGTTTTGCACATTCCTTCGTTACCTCATTTTTTCTACTATTATCGATAGTTTCACTATTGCATTTCCTGTAATTCTATGATTACATCGTAGTGATAATTGTCAAATTGAATTTGACAATAAAGAAATTGAATTATCAAAAATTTTAACTTTTGTAGAATTAAATGAACTATAAAGGATTTGTAATTGAAAGAACATTAGCCTCTTCTTTAAATTTCAGTAACTACATAAAAACATTTCTGTTAAAATTTTGCAGTAATGAAACGTTAACGATAACAAAATCTTTTTATATTATCTTGCAACATTTGTTACCCATTTAAACTTTTTGCACATTTCATTCGTTACCTCATTTTTTCTAACATCATTGATAGTTTCACTGTTAGATTTCCTCCAGTTCTGTCATTACATCACAGTGATAATTGTCAAATTGAATTTGACAATAAAGAAATTAAATTATCAAAAATTTTAACTTTTGTACAATGAAATGAACTATAAAGGATTTGTAATTGAAATAATATTAGCCTCTTCTTTAAATTTCAATAACTACATAAAAACATTTCTGTTAAAATTTTGCAATAATGAAAGGTTAATGATAACAAAATCTTTCTGTATTATCTTGCAACATTTGTTACCCATTTTAAATTTTTGCACATTCATTCGTCACCTCATTTTTTCTAACATTATCGATAGTTTCACTGTTGGATTTCCTGTAATTCTATCATTATATCACAACGATAATCGACAAATTGAATTTGTCAATAAAGAAATTGAATTATAAAAAATTTTAACTTTTGTAAAATTAAATGAACTATAGAGGATTTATAATTGAAAGAACATTTGCCTCCTCTTTAAATTTCAATAACTACATAAAAACGTTTCTGTTAAAATTTTGCAATAATGAAAGGTTAATGATAACAAAAGCTTTTTGTATTATCTTGCAACATTTGTTTCCCGTTTAAAATTTTTGCACATTCGTTCGTTACCTCATTTTTTCTAACATTATACATAGCTTCACTGTTGGATTTCCTGTAATTCAATCATTACATCACACTGATAATTGACAAATTGAATTTGACAATAAAGAAATTGAATTATCAAAAATTTTAACTTTAGTAAAATTAAATGATCTATAAAGGATTTGTAATTGAAAGAACATTAGACTCTTCTTTAAATTTCAATAAGTACATAAAAACATTTCTGGTAAATTTTGCAATACTGAAAGGTTAATGATAACAAAATCTTTTTGTATTATCTTGCAACATTTGTTACCCATTTAAAATTTTTGCACATTCATTCGTTACCACATTTTCTCTAACATTATTGACAGTTTCACTGTTGGATTTTCTCTAATTCCGTCATTACATCACAGTGATAATTGTCAAATTGAATTTGGCAATAAGGAAATTGAATTATCAAAAAATTTCACTTTTGTAAAATTAAATGAACTATAAAGGATTTGTAATTGAATGAATATTAGCCTCCTCTTTAAATTTCAAGAACTACATAAAAACATTTCTGTTAAAATTTTGCAATAATGAAAGGTTAATGATAACAAAATCTTTTTGTATTATCTTGCAACATTTGTTACCCATTTAAAATTTTTGCACATTCATTCGTTACCTCATTTTTTCTAACATTATTGATAGTTTCACTATTGGATTTCCTGTAATTCTATCATTACATCGTAGTGATAGATGTCAAATTGAATTTGACAATAAAGAAATTGAATTATCAAAAATTTTAACTTTTGTAAAATTAAATGAACTATAGAGGATTTGTAATTGAAAGAATATTAGCCTCCTCTTTAAATTTCAAGAACTACATAAAAACATTTCTGTTAAAATTTTGCAATAATGAAAGGTAATGATAACAAAATCTTTTTGTATTATCTTGCAACATTTGTTACCCATTTAAAATTTTTGCACATTCATTCGTTACCTCATTTTTTCTAACATTATAGATAGTTTCAATGTTGGATTTCCTCTAATTCTATCATTACATCACAGTGATAATTGTCAAATTGAATTTGACAATAAAGAAATTGAATTATCAAGAATTTTAACTTTTCTAAAATTAAATGAACTATGAAGGATTTGTAATTGAAAGAACATTAGCCTCTTCTTTAAATTTCAATAACTAGATAAAAACATTTCTGTTAAAATTTTGCAATAATGAAAGGTTAATGATAACAAAATCTTTTTGTATTATCTTGCAACATTTGTTACCCATTTTAAATTTTTGCACATTCATTCGTCACCTCATTTTTTCTAACATTATTGATAGGTTCACTGTTGGATTTCCTGTAATTCTGTCATTACATCACAGTGATAATTGTCAAATTGAATTTGACAATAAAGTAATTGAATTATCAAAATTTTTAACTTTTCTAAAATTAAATGAACAATAAAGGATTTGTAATTGAAAGAACATTAGCCTCTTCTTTAAATTTCAATAACTACATAAAAACAGTTCTGTTAAAATTTTGCAATAATGAAAGGTTAATGATAACAAAATCTTTTTGTATTGTCTTGCAACATTTGTTACCCATTTAAAAGTTTTGCACATTCCTTCGTTACCTCATTTTTTCTAACATTATCGATAGTTTCACTGTTGGATTTCCTGTAATTCTATCATTATATCACAGTGATAATTGACAAATTGAATTTGTCAATAAAGAAATTGAATTATCAAAAATTTTAACTTTTGTAAAATTAAATGAACTGTAAAGGATTTGTGATTGAAATTACATTAGCGTCTTCTTTAAATTTCAATAACTACATAAAAACATTTCCGTTAAAATTTTGCAATAATGAAAGGTTAATGATAACAAAATCTTTTTGTATTATCTTGCAACATTTGTTACCCATTTAAAATTTTTGCACATTCATTCGTTACCTCATTTTTTCTAACCTTACTGATAGTTTCACTGTTAGATTTCCTCTAATTTTGTCATTACATCACAGTGATAATTGTCAAATTGAATTTTACAATAAAGAAATTGAATTATCAATAATTTTAACATTTGTAAAATTAAATGAACTATAGAGGATTTGTAATTGAAAGAATATTAGCCTCCTGTTTAAATTTCAAGAACTACATAAAAACATTTCTATTAAAATTTTACAATAATGAATGGTTAATGATAACAAAATCATTATGTATTATCTTGCTACAATTTTTACCCGTCTGAAATTTTTGCACATTCGTTCGTTAAATCATTTTTTCTAGCATTATTAACAGTTTCACTGTTGGATTTACTCTAATTCTGTCATTACGGCACAGTGATAATTGTCAAATTGAATTTGACAATAAAGAAATTGAATTATCAAAAATTTTAACTTTAGTAAAATTAAAAGATCTATAAAGGATTTGTAATTGAAAGAACATTAGCCTCTTCTTTAAATTTCAATAACTACAAAAAAACATTTCTGTTAAAATTTTGCAATAATGAAAGGTTAATGATAACAAAATCTTTTTGTATTATCTTGCAACAATTGTTAGCCAGTTAAAATTTTTGCACATTCATTCGTTACCTCATTTTTTCTAACATTATTGATAGGTTCACTGTTGGATTTCCTGTAATTCTATCATTACATCACAATAATCCTTGCCAAATTGAATTTGACAATAAAGAAATTGAATTATCAAAAATTTTAAATTTTGTAAAATTAAATGAACTATAAAGGATTTGTAATTGAAAGAACATTTGCCTCCTCTTTAAATTTCAATAACTACATAAAAACATTTCTGTTAAAATTTTGCAATAATGAAAGGTTAATGATAACAAAATCTTTTTGTATTGTCTTGCTACATTTGTTACCCATTTAAAAGTTTTGCACATTCATTCGTTACCTCATTTTATCTAACATTATTGATAGTTTCACTGTTGGATTTCCTGTAATTCTATCATTTTATCACAGTGATAATTGTCAAATTGAATTTGACAATAAGGAAATTGAATTATCAAAAATTTTAAATTTTGTAAAATTAAATGAAAAATAAAAGATTTGTAATTGAAATAATTAGCTCTTTATTAAATTTCAATACAATAAAAAATTTCTGTTAAAATTTTCAATAATGAAGGTTAATGATAACAAAATTTTTTATTATCTTGCAACATTTGTTACCCATTTAAAATTTTTGCACATTCATTCGTTACTCATTTTTTCTAACATTATTGATAGTTTCATGTTGGATAATTCGTCATTACATCACAGTGATAATTGTAATTGAATTGACAATAAGAAATTGAATTATCAAAATTTTAACTTTTTAAAATTAAATGAACTATAAAGGATTTGTAAAATTTAAATAATTAGCCTATCTTTAAATTTCAATAACAACATAAAAATTTTTTTAAAATTTTCAATAATGAATGGTTAATGATAACAAAATCATTATTTATTATCTTGCTACAATTTTTACCCGTCTAAAATTTTTGCACATTCGTTCGTTACCTCATTTTTTCTAGCATTATTAACAGTTTCACTGTTGGATTTACTCTAATTCTGTCATTACAAGACAGTGATAATTGTCAAACTGAATTTGATAATAAAGAAATTGAATTATCAAAAATTTTAACTTTTGTAAAATTAAATGGTCTATAAAGGATTTGTAATTGAAAGAACATTAGCCTCTTCTTTAAATTTCAAGAACAACATAAAAACATTTCTGTTAAAATTTTGCAATAATGAAAGGTTAATGATAACAGAATCTTTTTGTATTATCTTGCAACATTTGTTACCCATTTAAAATTTTTGCACATTCATTCGTTACCTCATTTTTTCTAACCTTACTGATAGTTTCACTGTTAGATTTCCTCCAATTCTGTCATTACATCACAGTGGTAATTGACAAATTGAATTTGACAATAAAGAAATTGAATTATAAAAAATTTTAACTTTTGTAAAATTAAATGAACTATAGAAAGGGAAATTTGTAATTGAAAGAATATTAGCCTCCTCTTTAAATTTCAAGACTACATAAAAACATTTCTGTTAAAATTTTGCAATAATGTAAGGTTAATGATAACAAAATTTTTTGTATTATCTTGCAACATTTGTTACCCATTTAAAATTTTTGCACATTCATTCGTTACCTCATTTTTTCTAACATTTTGATAGTTTCAACTATTGGATTTCCTGTAATTCTATCATTACATTCCAGTGATAGTTGTCAATTGAATTTGACAATAAAGAAAATTGAATTATCAAAATTTTAACTTTTGAAAATTAAATGAACTATAAGGATTTGTAATTGAAAGAACATTAGCCTCTTCTTTAAATTTCAATAACTACATAAAAACATTTCTGTTAAAATTTTGCAATAATGAAAGGTTAATGATAACAAAATCTTTTTGTATTATCTTGCAACATTTGTTACCCATTTAAAATTTTTGCACATTCATTCGTTACCTCATTTTTTCTAACATTATTGATAGTTTCAATGTTGGATTTCCTCTAATTCTGTCATTACATCACAGTGATAATTGTCAAATTGAATTTGACAATAAAGAAATTGAATTATCAAAAATTTTAACTTTTGTAAAATTAAATGAACTGTAATGGATTTGTAATTGAAATAACATTAGCGTCTTCTTTAAATTTCAATAAATACATAAAAACATTTCTGTTAAAATTTTGCAATAATGAAAGGTTAATGATAACAAAATCTTTTTGTATTATCTTGCAACATTTGTTACCCATTTAAAATTTTTGCACATTCATTCGTTACCTCATTTTTTCTAACCTTACTGATAGTTTCACTGTTAGATTTCCTCTAATTCTGTCATTACATCACAGTGATAATTGTCAAATTGAATTTGACAATAAAGAAATTGAATTATCAAAAATTTTAACAATTGTAAAATTAAATGAACTATAGAGGATTTGTAATTGAAAGAATATTAGCCTCCTGTTTAAATTTCAAGAACTACATAAAAACATTTCTATTAAAATTTTACAATAATGAATGGTTAATGGTAACAAAATCATTATGTATTATCTTGCTACAATTTTTACCGTTGAAATTTTTGCATCTCGTTAAATCATTTTCTACATTATAACAGTTTCACTGTTGGATTACTCTAATTCTGTCATTACGCACAGTGATAATTGTCAAATTGAATTTGACAATAAAGAAATTGAATTATCAAATTTTAACTTTGTAAAATTAAAAGTCTATAAAGGATTTGTAATTGAAAGAACATTAGCCTCTTCTTAAATTTCAATAACTACAAAAACATTTCTGTAAAATTTTGCAATAATGAAAGGTTGATAACAAAATCTTTTGTATTATCTTGCAACAATTGTTACCAGTTAAATTTTTGCACATTCATTGTTACCTCATTTTTCTAACTTATGTAGTTCACTGTTGGATTTCCTGTAATTCTATCATTACATCACAGTGATAATTTGTCAAATTGAATTTGACAATAAAGAAATTGAATTATCAAAAATTTTAAATTTTGTAAAATTAAAGAACTATAAAGGATTTGTAATTGAAAGAACATTTGCCTCCTTCTTTAAATTTCAATAACTACATAAAAACATTTCTGTTAAAATTTTGCAATAATGAAAGGTTAATGATAACAAAATCTTTTTGTATTATCTTGCAACAATTTGTTTCCGTTTAAAATTTTTGCACATTCGTTCGTTACCTCATTTTTTTTAACATTATACATAGTTCACTGTTGGATTTCCTGTAATTCTATCATTACATCACATGATAATTGCAAATTGAATTTGACAATAAAGAAATTGAATTATCAAAAATTTTAACTTTAGTAAAATTAATGATCTATAAAGGATTTGTAATTGAAAGTACATTGACTCCTCTTTAAATTTCAATAATACATAAAAACTTTTCTGGTAAATTTTGCAATATGAAAGGTTAATGATAACAAAATCTTTTTGTATTATCTTGCAACATTTGTTCCCATTTAAAATTTTTGCACATTCATTCGTTACCACATTTTTTCTAACATTATGACAAGTTTCATCTGTTGGATTTCCTCTAATTCGTCATTACATCACAGTGATAATTGACAAATTGAATTTGGCAATAAGAAATTGAATTATCAAAAAATTTTCAACTTTTAGTAAAATTAAATGAACTATAAAGGATTTGTAATTGAATGAATATTAGCACTCTCTTTAAATTTCAAAATACATAAAAACATTTCTGTTAAATTTTGCAATAATTGTAAGGTTAATGATAACAAAATATTTTTGTATTATCTTGCAACATTTGTTACCCATTTTAAATTTTTGCACATTCATTCGTTACCTCATTTTTTCTAACATTATGATAGTTTCACTGTTAGATTTCCTCAATTCTGTCATTACATCACAGTGGTAATTGACAAATTGAATTTGACAATAAAGAAATTGAATTATCAAAAATTTAACTTTTGTAAAATTAAATGAACTATAAAGGATTTGTAATTGAATGAACATTAGCCTCTTCTTTAAATTTCAATAACTACATAAAAACATTTCTGTTAAAATTTTGCAATAATGAAAGGTTAATGATAACAAAATTTTTGTATTATCTTGCAACATTTGTTACCCATTTAAAATTTTGCACATTTCATTCGTTACCTCATTTTTTCTAACATTATTGATAAGTTTCACTGTTGGATTTCCTTAATTCTGTCATTACATCACAGTGATAATTGTCAAATTGAATTTGACAATAAAGAAATTGAATTATCAAAAATTTTAACTTTGTAAAATTAAATGAACTATAAAGGATTTGTAATTGAAAGAAATTAGCCTCTTCTTTAAATTTCAATAACTACATAAAAACATTTCTGTTAAAATTTTGCAATAATGAAAGGTTAATGATAACAAAATCTTTTTGTATTATCTTGCAACATTTGTTACCCATTTAAAATTTTTGCACATTCATTCGTTACCTCATTTTTTCTAACTTATCATAGTTTCACTGTTGGATTCCTAATTCTTCATTACATCACAGTGATAATTGTCAAATTGAATTTGACAATAAAGAAATTGAATTATCAAAAATTTTAACTTCTTTAAAATTAAATGAACTATAAAGGATTTGTAATTGAAATAACATTAGCCTCTTCTTTAAATTTCAATAACTACATAAAAACATTTCTGTTAAAATTTTGCAATAATGAAAGGTTAATGATAACAAAATCTTTTTGTATTATCTTGCAACATTTGTTACCCATTTAAAATTTTTGCACATTCATTCGTTACCTCATTTTTTCTAACATTATTGATAGTTTCACTGTTGGATTTCCTGTAATTCTATCATTATATCACAGTGATAATTGTCAAATTGAATTTGACAATAAAGAAATTGAATTATCAAAAATTTTAACTTTTTAAAATTAAATGAACTATAAGGATTTGTAATTGAAAAAATTAGCCTCTTCTTTAAATTTCAATAACTACATAAAAACATTTCTGTTAAAATTTTGCAATAATGAAAGGTTAATGATAACAAAATCTTTTTGTATTATCTTGCAACATTTGTTACCCATTTAAAATTTTTGCACATTCATTCGTTACCTCATTTTTTCTAACATTATAGATAGTTTCTCTGTTGGATTTCCTGTAATTCTATCATTATATCACAGTGATAATTGACAAATTGAATTTGACAATAAAGAAATTGAATTATCAAAAATTTTAACTTTTCTAAAATTAAATGAACAATAAGGATTTGTAATTGAAAGAACATTAGCCTCTTCTTTAAATTTCAATAACTACATAAAAACAGTTCTGTTAAAATTTTGCAATAATGAAAGGTTAATGATAACAAAATCTTTTTGTATTGTCTTGCAACATTTGTTACCCATTTAAAAGTTTTGCACATTCATTCGTTACCTCATTTTTTCTAACGTTATTGATTGTTTCACTGTTGGATTTCCTGTAATTCTAT
The DNA here is from genome assembly GCA_037954665.1 of Laguncularia racemosa. Classification (NCBI taxonomy): domain Eukaryota; kingdom Viridiplantae; phylum Streptophyta; class Magnoliopsida; order Myrtales; family Combretaceae; genus Laguncularia; species Laguncularia racemosa. The sequence continues at coordinate 45,361 of JBBMOL010000706.1, forward strand.
CATTACATCACAGTGATAATTGTCAAATTGAATTTGACAATAAAGAAATTGAAATATCAAAAATTTTAACTTTTATAAAATTAAATGAACTATAAAGGATTTGTAATTGAAATAACATTAGCGTCTTCTTTAATTTCAATAACTACATAAAAACATTTCTGTTAAAATTTTGCAATAATGAAAGGTTAATGATAACAAAATCTTTTTGTATTATCTTGCAACATTTGTTACCCATTTAAAATTTTTGCACATTCATTCGTTACCTCATTTTTTCTAGCATTATTAACAGTTTCACTGTTGGATTTACTCTAATTCTGTCATTACGTCACAGTGATAATTGTCAAATTGAATTTGACAATAAGGAAATTGAATTATCAAAAATTTTAACTTCTGTAAAATTAAATGAACTATAAAGGATTTGTAATTGAAAGAACATTAGCCTCTTCTTTAAATTTCAATAACTACATAAAAACAGTTCTGTTAAAATTTTGCAATAATGAAAGGTTAATGATAACAAAATCTTTTTGTATTGTCTTGCAACATTTGTTACCCATTTAAAATTTTTGCACATTCATTCGTTACCTCATTTTTTCTAACATTATAGATAGTTTCACTGTTGGATTTCCTGTAATTCTATCATTATATCACAGTGATAATTGACAAATTGAATTTGACAATAAAGAAATTGAATTATCAAAAATTTTAACTTTTGTAAAATTAAATGAACTACAAAGGATTTGTAATTGAAATAACATTAGCGTTTTCTTTAAATTTCAATAACTACATAAAAACATTTCTGTTAAAATTTTGCAATAATGAAAGGTTAATGATAACAAAATCTTTTTGTATTATCTTGCAACATTTGTTACCCATTTAAAATTTTTGCACATTCATTCGTTACCTCATTTTTTCTAACATTATTGATAGTTTCAATGTTGGATAATTCTGTCATTACATCACAGTGATAATTGTCAAATTGAATTTGACAATAAAGAAATTGAATTATCAAGAATTTTAACTTTTCTAAAATTAAATGAACTATGAAGGATTTGTAATTGAAAGAATATTAGCCACTTCTTTAAATTTCAATAACTACATAAAAACATTTCTATTAAAATTTTACAATAATGAATGGTTAATGATAACAAAATTATTATGTATTATCTTGCTACAATTTTTACCCGTCTAAAATTTTTGCACATTCGTTCGTTACCTCATTTTTTCTAGCATTATTAACAGTTTCACTGTTGGATTTACTCTAATTCTGTCATTACATCACAGTGATAATTGTCAAATTGAATTTGACAATAAAGAAATTGAATTATCAAAAATTTTAACTTTTGTAAAATTAAATGATCTATAAAGGATTTGTAATTGAAAGAACATTAGCCTCTTCTTTAAATTTCAAGAACAACATAAAAACATTTCTGTTAAAATTTTGCAATAATGAAAGGTTAATGATAACAAAATCTTTTTGTATCATCTTGGAACATTTGTTACCTATTTAAAATTTTTGCACATTCATTCGTTACCACATTTTCTCTAACATTATTGACAGTTTCACTGTTGGATTTTCTCTAATTCTGTCATTACATCACAGTGATAATTGTCAAATTGAATTTGACAATAAAGAAATTGAATTATCAAAAATTTTAACTTTTGTAAAATTAAATGAACTATAAAGGATTTGTAATTGAAAGAACATTAGCCTCTTCTTTAAATTTCAATAACTACATAAAAACATTTCTGTTAAAATTTTGCAATAATGAAAGGTTAATGATAACAAAATCTTTTTGTATTATCTTGCAACATTTGTTACCCAGTTTAAAATTTTTCACATTCATTCGTTACCTCATTTTTTCTACATTATTGATAGTTTCAATGTTGGATTTCCTAATTCTATCATTACATCACAGTGATAATTGTCAAATTGAATTTGACAATAAAGAAATTGAATTATCAAAAATTTTAAATTTTTAAAATTAAATGAACTATAAAGGATTTGTAATTGAAAGAACATTAGCCTCTCTTAAATTAAATACTACATAAAAACATTTCTGTTAAAATTTTGCAATAATGAAAGGTTAATGAAACAAAATGATTTTGTATTATCTTGCAACATTTGTTACCATTTAAAATTTTGCACATTCATTCGTTACCTCATTTTTTCGAACATTATAGATAGTTTCACTGTTGGATTTCTTAATTCTGTCATTACATCACAGTGATAATTGTCAAATTGAATTTGACAATAAAGAAATTGAATTATCAAAAATTTTAACTTTTGTAAAATTAAATGAACTATAAAGGATTTGTAATTGAAAGAATTAGCCTCTCTTTAAATTTCAATAACTACATAAAAACATTTCTGTTAAAATTTTACAAAATGAAAGGTTAATGATAACAAAATGATTTTGTATTATCTTGCTACATTTGTTACCGTTTAAAATTTTTGCACATTATTCGTTACCCATTTTTCTAACATTATTGATAGTTTCACTATTGGATTTCCTGTAATTCTATCATTCATCACAGTGATAATTGTCAAATTGAATTTGACAATAAAGAAATTGAATTATCAAAAATTTTAACTTTTGTAAAATTAAATGAACTATAAAGGATTTGTAATTGAAAATATTAGCCTCTTCTTTAAATTAAAACTACATAAAAACATTTCTGTTAAAATTTTCAATAATGAAAGGTTAATGAAACAAAATGTTTTGTATTATCTTGCAACTTTGTTACCATTTAAAATTTTGCACATTCATTCGTTACCTCATTTTTTAACATATGATAGTTTCACTGTTGGTTTTCCTTAATTCTGTCATTACATCACAGTGATAATTGTCAAACTGAATTTGACAATAAGAAATTAATTTCAAAAATTTTAACTTTGTAAAATTAAATGAACTATAAAGGATTTGTAATTGAAGAATATTAGCCTCTTCTTTAAATTTCAATAATACATAAAAACATTTCTGTTAAAATTTTACAAAATGAAAGGTTAATGATAACAAAATGTTTTGTATTATCTTGCTACATTTGTTACCCGTTTAAAATTTTTGCACATTCATTCGTTACCTCATTTTTTCAACATTATGATAGTTTCACTGTTGGATTTCCTCTAATTCTGTCATTACATCACAGTGATAATTGTCAAATTGAATTTGACAATAAAGAAATTGAATTATCAAAAATTTTAACTTTTGTAAAATTAAATGAACTATAAAGGATTTGTAATTGAAAGAACATTAGCCTCTTCTTTAAATTTCAATAACTACATAAAAACATTTCTGTTAAAATTTTACAATAATGAAAGGTTAATGATAACAAAATGATTTTGTATTATCTTGCTACATTTGTTACCCGTTTAAAATTTTTGCACATTCATTCGTTACCCATTTTTTTAACATTATGATAGTTTCACTATTGGATTTCCTTAATTCTATCATTACATCACAGTGATAATTGTCAAATGAATTTGACAATAAAGAAATTGAATTATCAAAAATTTTAACTTTGTAAAATTAATGAATATAAAGGATTTGTAATTGAAAGAAATTAGCCTCTTCTTAAATTTCAATAACTACATAAAAACATTTCTGTAAAATTTTGCAAAATGAAAGGTTAATGAAACAAAATGATTTTGTATTATCTTGCACATTTGTTACCCTTTAAAATTTTTGCACATTCATTCGTACCTATTTTTCAACATTATAGATAGTTTCACTTGGATTTTCTCTAATTCTTCATCAATCACATGATAATTGTCAAATGAATTTGACAATAAAGAAATTGAATTATAAAAAATTTAACTTTTGTAAAATTAAATGAACTATAAAGGATTTGTAATTGAAAAAAATTAGCCTCTTCTTTAAATTTCATAACTACATAAAAACATTTCTGTTAAAATTTTACAAAATGAAAGGTTAATGATAACAAAATGTTTTGTATTATCTTGCTAATTTGTTACCCTTTAAAATTTTTGCACATTATTCGTTACCTCATTTTTTCTAACATTATTGATAGTTTCATTGGTTTCTGTAATTTATCATTACTCACAGTGATAATTGTCAAACTGAATTTGACAATAAAGAAATTGAATTATCAAAAATTTTAACTTTTGTAAAATTAAATGAACTATAAAGGATTTGTAATTGAATGAACATTAGCCTCTTCTTAAATTTCAATAACTACATAAAAACATTTCTGTTAAAATTTTACAATAATGAAAGGTTAATGATAACAAAATGTTTTGTATTATCTTGCAATTTGTTACCCGTTTAAAATTTTTGCACATTCATTCGTTACCTCATTTTTTAACATTATTGATAGTTTACTTTGGATTTCCTTAATTCTTCATTCATCACAGTGATAATTGTCAAATTGAATTTGACAATAAAGAAATTGAATTATCAAAATTTTAACTTTTGTAAAATTAATGAATATAAAGGATTTGTAATTGAAAGAATATTAGCCTCTTCTTTAAATTTCAATAATACATAAAAACATTTCTGTTAAAATTTTACAACAATGAAAGGTTAATGATAACAAAATGATTTTGTATTATCTTGCTACATTTGTTACCCGTTTAAAATTTTTGCACATTGATTCGTTACCTCATTTTTCTAACATTACTGATAGTTTCACTATAGGTTTCCTGTAATTCTATCATTACTCACAGTGATAATTGTCAAATGAATTTGACAATAAAGAAATTGAATTATCAAAAATTTTAACTTTTGTAAAATTAAATGAACTATAAAGGATTTGTAATTGAATGAACATTAGCCTCTTCTTTAAATTTCAATAACTACATAAAAACATTTCTATTAAAATTTTACATAATGAAAGGTTAATGAAAAAAATGATTTTGTATTATCTTGCTACATTTGTTCCGTTTAAAATTTTTGCACATTATTCGTTACCTCATTTTTTCAACATTATGATAGTTTAATATTGGATTTCTGTAATTCTATCATTACATCACAGTGATAATTGTCAAACTGAATTTGACAAAAAGAAATTGAATTACAAAAATTTTAACTTTTGTAAAATTAAATGACTATAAAGGATTTGTAATTGAATGAACATTAGCCTTTCTTTAAATTTCAATAACTACATAAAAACATTTCTGTTAAAATTTTACAATAATGAAAGGTTAATGATAACAAAATGTTTTGTATTATCTTGCTAATTTGTTACCGTTTAAAATTTTTGCACATTCATTCGTTACCTCATTTTTTAACATTATTGATAGTTTAATGGGATTTCCTTATTCTATCATTACATCACAGTGATAATTGTCAAATAATTTGACAATAAAGAAATTGAATTATCAAAAATTTTAACTTTTGTAAAATTAAATGAACTATAAAGGATTTGTAATTGAAGAATATTAGCCTCTTCTTTAAATTTCAATAACTACATAAAAACATTTCTGTTAAAATTTTACAACAATGAAAGGTTAATGATAACAAAATGATTTTGTATTATCTTGCTACATTTGTTACCCGTTTAAAATTTTTGCACATTGATTCGTTACCTCATTTTTTCTAACATTACTGATAGTTTCACTATAGGGTTTCCTGTAATTCTATCATTACATCACAGTGATAATTGTCAAACTGAATTTGACAATAAAGAAATTGAATTATCAAAAATTTTAACTTTTGTAAAATTAAATGAACTATAAAGGATTTGTAATTGAATGAACATTAGCCTTTTCTTTAAATTTCAATAACTACATAAAAACATTTCTGTTAAAATTTTACAATAATGAAAGGTTAATGATAACAAAAATGTTGTTGTATTATCTTGCTATATTTGTTACCCGTTTAAATTTTGCACATTCATTCGTTACCTCATTTTTTTTAACATTATTGATAGTTTAACTGTTGGATTTCCTCTTATTCTGTCATTACATCACAGTGATAATTATCAAATTGAATTTGACAATAAAGAAATTGAATTATCAAAATTTTTAACTTTTGTAAAATTATATGAACTATAAAGGATTTGTAATTGAAAGAATATTAGCCTCTTCTTTAAATTTCAATAAGTACATAAAAACATTTATGTTAAAATTTTACAATAATGAAAGGTTAATGATAACAAAATGATTTTGTATTATCTTGCTACATTTGTTACCCGTTTAAAATTTTTGCACATTCATTCGTTACCTCATTTTATCTAACATTATTGATAGTTTCACTATTGGATTTCCTGTAATTCTATCATTTCATCACAGTGATAATTGTCAAATTGAATTTGACAATAAAGAAATTGAATTATCAAAAATTTTAGCTTTTGTAAAATTAAATGAACTGCAATGGTTTTGTAATTGAAAGAACATTAGCCTCTTCTCTAAATTTCAATAACTACATAAAAACATTTCTGTTAAAATTTTGCAATAATGAAAGGTTAATGAAACAAAATGATTTTGTATTATCTTGCAACGTTTGTTACCCATTTAAAACTTTTGCACATTCATTCGTTACCTCATTTTTTCGAACATTATAGATAGTTTCACTGATGGATTTTCTCTAATTCTGTCATTACATCACAGTAATAATTGTCAAATTGAATTTGACAATAAAGAAATTGAATTATCAAAAATTTTAACTTTTGTAAAATTAAATGAACTGTAAAAGATTTGTAATTGAAAGAACATTAACCTCTTCTTTAAATTTCAATAACTACATAAAAACATTTCTGTTAAAAGTTTACAATAATGAAAGGTTAATGATAACAAAATGATGTTGTATTATCATGCAACATTTGTTACCCATTTAAAATTTTTGCACCTTTATTCGTTACCGCATTTTTTCTAACATTATTGATAGTTTCAATATTGGATTTCCTCTAATTCTATCATTACATCACAGTGATAATTGTCAAATTGAATTTGACAATAAAGAAATTGAATTATCAAAAATTTTAACTTTTATAAAATTAAATGAACTATAAAGGATTTGTAATTGAAAGAACATTAGCCTCTTCTTAAATTTCAATAACTACATAAAAACATTTCTGTTAAAATTTTGCAATAATGAAAGGTTAATGAAGACAAAATGATTTTGTATTATCTTGCAACGTTTGTTACCCATTTAAAATTTTTGCACATTCATTCGTTACCTCATTTTTTCTAACATTATAGATAGTTTCACTGTTGGATTTTCTCTAATTCTGTCATTACATCACAGTGATAATTGTCAAACTGAATTTGACAATAAAGAAATTGAATTGTCAAAAATTTTAACTTTTCGTAAAATTAAATGAACTATAAAGGATTTGTAATTGAAAGAATATTAGCCTCTTCTTTAAATTTCAATAACTACATAAAAACATTTCTGTTAAAATTTTACAACAATGAAAGGTTAATGATAACAAAATGATTTTGTATTATCTTGCTACATTTGTTACCCGTTTAAAATTTTTGCACATTGATTCGTTACCTCATTTTTTCTAACATTGCTGATAGTTTCACTCTTGGGTTTCCTGCAATTCTATCATTACATCACAGTGATAATTGTCAAACTGAGTTTGACAATAAAGAAATTGAATTATCAAAAATTTTAACTTTTGTAAAATTAAATGAATTATAAAGGATTTGTAATTGAAAGAACATTAGCCTCTTCTTTAAATTTCAATAACTACATAAAAACATTTCTTAAAATTTTACAAATAAAGTTAATGAACAAAATGATTGTATTATCTTGCACTTTGTACGTTAAAATTTTTGCACATATTCGTACACATTTTTCAACATTATATAGTTCCTATGGTTTCTTAATTCATCATCATCAAGGAAATTGTCATGAATTGCAAAAGAAATTGAATTATAAAAATTTAATTTAAAATAAAAAAAGGTTTATTGAGAAATTGCCTTTCTAAATTTCAAACTACTAAACATTTCTTAAAATTTTCAAAAAGGTTAATGAAACAAAATATTGTATATCTTGCAATTGTTACCTTAAAATTTTGCACATTATTCGTTACCTATTTTTTACATTATGATAGTTTATGTTCCTTTTTTTCATTACTCACAGAAATTTCATGATGACATAAAAATGAATTATCAAATTTTAACTTTTAAATTATGAACTATAAAGGATTTGTAATTGAATACCTTTCTTTAAATTTCAATAACACATAAACATTTTGTAATTTACATAATAAAGGTATGATAAAAATATTGTATATCTGCTAATTTTTCCCTTAAAATTTTTGCAATTCATTCTACCCATTTTTACATTATGAATTTATTGGATTCTTATTTATCATCACAGGATATTCAAATGAATGACAAAAAGAATGATTACAAAAATTACTTTTAAAATAATGAACTAAAGGTTGTAATTGAAGAATAGCCCTTCTTTAAATTCAAAATAATAAAACATTGTTAAAATTCAAAATGAAAGGTTATAAAAAATGTTTTTATACTCACTTGTTACCCTTAAAATTTGACATTATTCGTTACTCATTTTCAACATATGATGTTCACTTGGATTCCTAATTCTTCATTCATCACATGAATTTAAATTGAATTGACAAAAAGAAATTGAATATAAAATTTTAATTTGAAATTAAATGAACTATGGTTGTAATTGAAAGAAATAGCCTCTTCTAATTCAATAATACATAAAAACATTTTTAAATTTTCAATGAAGGTTAATGAAACAAAATGTTGTATTATCTGCACATTTGTTACTTTAAAATTTTGCCATTATTCGTTACCATTTTTTTCAACATTACTGATAGTTTCACTATAGGGTTTCCTGTAATTCTATCATTACATCACAGTGATAATTGTCAAACTGAATTTGACAATAAAGAAATTGAATTATCAAAAATTTTAACTTTTGTAAAATTAAATGAACTATAAAGGATTTGTAATTGAATGAATATTAGCCTCTTCTTTAAATTTCAATAACTACATAAAAACATTTCTGTTAAAATTTTACAATAATGAAAGGTTAATGAAAACAAAATGATTTGTATTACTGCAACGTTTGTTACCCATTTAAATTTTTGCACATTCATTCGTTACCTCATTTTTTCGAACATTATAGATAGTTTCACTGATGGATTTCCTCTAATTCTGTCATTACATCAAAAGTAATAATTGTCAAAATTTAATTTGACAATAAAGAAATTGAATTATAAAAATTTTAACTTTTGTAAAATTAAATGAACTATAAAGGATTTGTAATTGAAATATTAGCCTCTTCTTTAAAATTTTAATAACTACATAAAAAACATTTCTTTTAAAATTTTACAACAAAGAAAGGTTAATGATAACAAAAAGATTTTTTTATTATCTTGCACATTTGTTACCCGTTTAAAATTTTTGCACATTGATTCGTTTACCCCCATTTTTTTAAATTGCTGAAGTTTCA
>JBBMOL010000706.1:55261-73870 GCA_037954665.1 Laguncularia racemosa
GGTAACAAATATAGCAAGATAATACAAACAACATTTTTGTTATCATTAACCTTTCATTATTGTAAATTTTACAAAATGTTTTTATGTAGTTAATGAAATTAAAGAAGAAGGCTAATGTTCGTTCAATTACAAAACCTTATAGTTCATTTAATTTTACAAAAGTTAAAATTTTTATATAATTATTTCTTCATTGTCAAATTCAGTTTGACAATTATCACAGTGAAATAGTAATGATAGAATTAGTGGAACTCCAACAGTGAAATGTTCAATAATTTAGAAAAAATATGAGGTAACAATGAATGTGCAAAAAAATTTAAAGGGTAACAAATGTTGCAAGATAATACAAAATCATTTTGTTTTCATTAACCTTTCATTATTGCAAAATTTTAACAGAAATGTTTTTATGTAGTTATTGAAATTTAAAGAAGAGGCTAATGTTCATTCAATTACAAATCCTTTATAGTTCGTTTAATTTTACAAAAGTTAAAATTTTTGATAATTTAATTTCTTTATTGTCAATTTTAATTTGACAATTATCACTGTGATATAATGACAGAATTAGAGAAAATCCAACAGTGAAACTATCAATAATGTTAAAAAAAGAGGAAACGAATGAATGTGCAAAAATTTTAAACGGGTAACAAATATAGCAAGATAATACAACAACATTTTTGTTATCATTAACCTTTCATTATTGTAAAATTTTAACAGAAATGTTTTTATGTAGTTAATGAAATTTAAAGAAGAGGCTAATGTTCGTTCAATTACAAATCCTTTATAGTTCATTTAATTTTACAAAAGTTAAAATTTTTGATAATTCAATTTCTTCATTGTCAAATTCAGTTTGACAATTATCACTGTGAAGTAATGATAGAATTAGTGGAAATCCAACAGTGAAACTGTCAATAATGTTAGAAAAAATGAGGTAACGAATGAATGTGCAAAAATTTTAAATGGGTAACAAATGTTGCAAGATAATACAAAAAGATTTTGTTTTCATTAACCTTTCATTATTGTAAAATTTTAACAGAAATGTTTTTATGTAGTTTTTGAAATTTAAAGAAGAGGCTAATATTCTTTCAATTACAAATCCTTTATAGTTCATTTAATTTTACAAAAGTTAAAATTTTTGATAATTCAATTTCTTTATTGTCAAATTCAATTTGACAATTATCACTGTGATGTAATGACATAATTATAGAAAATCCAACAGTGAAACTATCTATAATGTTCGAAAAAATGAGGTAACGAATGAATGTGCAAAAATTTTAAATGGGTAACAAACGTTGCAAGATAATACAAAATCATTTTTTTTCATTTAAACCTTTTTTTATTGCAAAAAATTTTAAAAAAATGTTTTTTTTGTAGTTTTGAAATTTAAAAAGAGGCCAATTTCTTTCAATTTTCAAAACCATTGCAGTTTATTTAATTTACAAAAGCTAAAATTTTTGATAAATTCAATTTTTTTATTGTCCAAATTTAATTTGACAATTATCAGTGATGAAAAGCAGAATTTAAGGAAAACCCTAGTGAAACTACAAAAATGTTTTGAGAAAATGAGGTAACGAAGAAAAGTCAAAATTTTAAAAAAATCACAAAGGTGCAAAAACACAAAACATTTTGTTTTTATTAACCTTTCATTTTGCAAAATTTTAACAAAATGTTTTTAGTAGTTATTTAAATTAAAAAGAGGCTAATGTTTTTTTTCAATTAAAATCCTTTATATTTGTTTAATTTTCAAAAGTTAAAATTTTTGTAATTTAATTTTTTTTATTTGTCAATTTTTTAATTTTACAATTAATCACGTGAAATAATGAAATTAGAGAAAACCAAAAAGTTAAACTACAATAATGTTAAAAAAAAAAGAGGAAACGAATGAATGTGCAAAAATTTTAAAGGGTAACAAAATAGCAAAATAATACAACAACATTTTTTTTCATTAACCTTTATTATTGAAAAAATTTTTAAAAAAATGTTTTTTATTTTTTTTTTAAGAAATTTAAAGAAAAGGCAATGTTTGTCAATTACAATCCCTTTAATTTATTTAATTTTTTCAAAATTAAAATTTTTATAATTCAATTTCTTTATTGTCAAATTCAGTTTGACATTTATCACTGTGAAGTAATGATAGAATTATGGAAACCAACAGTGAAACTGTCAATAATGTTAGAAAAAATGAGGTAACGAATGAAAATCAAAAATTTTTAAAGGGGATCAAAAGTTGCAAGATAATACAAAAAGATTTTGTTATCAATAACCTTCCTTTTTTGCAAAATTTAACAGAAATGCTTTATTTTTATGGAAATTTAATGAAAAAGGCTAATGTTCTTTCAATTACAAATCCTTTTTATTATTTAAATTTTTCAAAAATTTAAAATTTTTTATAATTCAATTTCCTATTGTCAAAATTTAATTTGACAAATTATCATGTGTAAATATAAATAAGGAAATCCAACAGTGAAAATATCAATAATGTTAGATAAAATGAGGGAAAGAAAGAATGTGCAAAACTTTTTAAAGGGAAACAAAAGTAGCAAACAAACAGAAAGATTTGTATCATAAACCCCATTTTGCAAAATTTTAACAGAAAATGTTTTTAGTAGTTATTGAAAATTTTTTAAAAAAGGGGTAATTTCTTTTAATTTCAAAACCCTTTTTGGGGCATTTAATTTTACAAAAATTTTAAAATTTTGATAATTCAATTTCTTTATTTGTCAAATTTAATTTCACAAATGTCACTGTGACTAATGAAGAATTACAGGAAATCCAAAATGAAACTTTCAAAAAAGTTTAAAAAAATGAGGTAAAGAAGAAGTGCAAAAAATTTTTAAATGGTAACAATGTTTCAAGATAAAAAAAAAAAGATTTGTTACATTAACCATTCATTTTGAAAAATTTTAACATAAATGTTTTTAGTAGTAATTTAAATTTAAAGAAGAGGTAATATTATTCAATTTTCAAATCCTTTATAGTTTATTTAATTTTTTTTTAGTTAAAATTTTTGATAATTCAATTTTTTTTTTGTCAAATTCATTTGTCAATTTCACTGTGTTAATGACAAATTACAGGAAATCCAACAGTGAAACTATCAATAATGTTTAAAAATGAGGTAACGAACGAATGTCAAAAATTTTTAAAGGGTAAAAAATGTTTGCATGACAAACAGAAAAAAATTGTTTCATTTCCCCTTTATTTTTGCCAATTTTAACAAAATGTTTTTATGTTGTTTCTTGAAATTTTAAAAAGAGGCTAAGTTTTTCAATTACAAACCTTTTTTGTTCATTTAATTTTTGAAAATTAAAAAAATTTTTATAATTCAATTTCTTTATTGTCAAATTTAATTTACAATTTCACTGTGAGTAATGAAGAATAGGAGTAATTAAAATGAAAAATCTAAGGTTAGAAAAAAGAGGGAAAGAATGAAAGTGCAAAAATTTTAAATGGGGAACAAATGTTGCAAGATAAATTCAAAAAGATTTTGTTTCTTTTCCCTTTTATTTTTGAAAAAAATTTTTAAAAGAAAAGTTTTTATGTAGTTATTGAAATTTAAAAAGAGGTAATGTTCCTTTTCAATTTCAAAAAACCCTTTAAGATCTTTTTTTTACTAAAATTTAAAATTTTTGATAATTCAATTTCTTTATTCTCAAAATTTAATTTGACAAATTTTCATGTGATGTAATTTACAGAAATAGAGAAAAAACCAACAGTTTAAAATGTCATTTAAAGTTAGAGAAAAAGGGGGTTTAAAGAATTTAATTTTGCAAAAAAAATTTTAAAAAGGTAAAAAATGTTCCAGAAAGATACCAAAAAAATTTTCTTTTCGTTAAGCTATCAAATTTTTGCAAAATTTTTTAAAAGAAAGTTTTTTTGTTGTTCTTTAAAATTTTAAAAAAAAAGGCTAAAGTTCTTTCAATTAAAAATCCCTTTTTTGGGCCCCTTTAATTTTACAAAAATTAAAATTTTTTATAATTCAAAATTTTTTTATTAAACAAATTAATTTACAATTTCAGTCTTGTAAGACAGAAATTTTTTTAAAACCAACAGTAAAAAAAAAATTTTTTAAAAATGCTAGAAAAAAATTTTTTAACGAACGAAAGTGCAAAAAAATTTTTGACGGGTAAAAAAATTTTGCAAGATAAAACATAATAATTTTGTTTTCATTTTAACCCTTTTATTGGAAAATTTTAATAGAAATTTTTTTTATGTTGTTTTTGAAAATTTAAAAAAGTGGTAAAATTTTTTTTCAATTTTCAAATCCTTCATAGTTTTATTTAATTTTAGAAAAGTTAAAAAATTTTTATTTAAATTTAAATTTTTTTATTGTCAAATTCAATTTGACAATTTTCACTGTGATGTAATGACAGAATTTTCCAAAATTGGAAAATATTTAATAATGTTAGAAAAAAAGAGGTTTAAAGAATGAATGTGCCAAAAAAATTTAAAAGGGAAAAAAATGTTGCAAGATTTAATTTCAAAAAGATTTTGTTTTTCATTAACCCTTTAAATTTTTTGCAAAAATTTTAAAAGAAAGGGTTTTTTTGTAGTTACTGTATTTTAAAAAAAACGCTTTAAAGTTATTTCCCAAATTTCCAAAAAATTTTTTTGTTCATTTAATTTTACAAAAGTTAAAATTTTTGTTTTTTTTAATTTCCCTTTTTGTCAAATTCAATTTTTCAATTATCACTGTGTTTTAATTTAAGAATTACAGGAATCCAAAAGGGAACTATTTTAATGTTAGAAAAAAAGAGGGGAAAAGGGAAAAAGAAAGTGCAAAAATTTTAAAAAAGGGTTAAAATGTTGCAAAGGGAAAAACAAAAAAAAATTTTTTTTTCATTAACCTTTCATTATTGCAAAAAATTTTAAAAAGAACGTTTTTATGTAGTTATAGAAATTTAAAAAAAGAGGGTAATGTTCTTTCAATTACAAAAAAATTTATAGGTTTATTTAATTTTTCAGAAAGGGTTTAAAAATTTTTTATAATTCAATTTCCTTAATTTTTTCAAATTCAATTTTAAAAATTATCACTGTGACGTAAGGGCAGAATTAGAGTAAATCCAAAATGAAAGTTTAAAAATGCTAGGAAAAAAAGGGGGTAACGAATGAATGTGCAAAAAATTTTTAAAAGGGTAACAAATGTTGCAAGATAAAATAAAAAGATTTTGTTTCCCTTAACCTTTCATTTCGCAAAATTTTAACAGAATGTTTTTATGTAGTTATTTAAAATCTAAAAAAGACGCTAAGTTATTTTTAATTACAAATCCTTTAAGTTCATTTAATTTTTTTAAAAGTTAAAATTTTGATATTTCAATTTCTTTTTTGTCAAAATTTAAAATTTTACAATTATCACTGTGATGTAATGATAGAATTACAGGAAATCCCAAAAGTGAAACAATTAATAACGTTGAAAAAATGGGGGCAACGAATGAATGTGCAAAACTTTTTAAAAGGGTAACAAATGTTGCAAAGACAATAAAAAAAAGATTTTTTTTATCATTAAACCCTTTTATTATTGCAAAATTTTAAAGAACTGTTTTTTTGTAGTTATTTGAAATTTAAAGAAGAGGGGTAATGTTCTTTCAATTAAAAAATTTTCCTTTTTTGTTCTTTTTAAATTTTTGAAAAATTAAAATTTTTGAAAAATTTAATTTCATTATTGTCAAATTTAATTTGTCCAAATTTTCACTTGATATAATGATTGAATTAAGGGGGTCCAAAAAAGAAATATCTTTAAAGTTAGAAAAAAAAGAGGTAACGAAGGGAAAGTGCAAAAATTTTAAAAGGGAAAACAAATGTTGCAAGATAATACAAAAAGTTTTGTTATCATTAACCTTTCATTTTTGCAAAAAATTTTTAAAAGAAATTTTTTTTTTGTTATTGAAAATTTTAAAAAAGACGCTAATATTATTTCAATTACAAATCCCTTTTTTGTTATTTAATTTTATAAAAAATTAAAAATTTTTTTATTTCAATTTCTTTTTTGTCAAATTCAATTTTTACAATTATCATTGTGATGTAATGATAGAATTACAGGGAAAACCCAAAAGTGAAACAATCAAAACGTTAGAAAAAATGAGGTAACGAATGAATGTGCAAAAAATTTTAAATGGGTTAAAAATGTTGCCCAAAACAATACAAAAAGATTTTGTTTCATTTAAACCCTTTTATTTTTTGCAAAAATTTTTAAAAAGAAATGTTTTTATGTTTATTGAAATTTAAAGAAGGGCTAATGTTCCTTCAAATTTCAAAAACCCCTTTTTTGGGTTTATTTAATTTTGAAAAGTTAAAAAATTTTTATAAATTTAATTTTTTTATTGTCAAATTGAATTTTTACCCAAATTTTCACTGTGATGTAATGACATAATAGGAGGTAATCTAAAAGTGAAAAAATGAGTAGGTTAGAAAAAAAGGGGTAACGAAAAGAATTTTGCAAAAAATTTTTTAAAAAGGGTAACAAATGTTGCAAAATAATACAAAAGATTTTGTTTAAAAATCTTTCATTATTGCAAAAAAATTTTTAAAAGAAATGTTTTTATGTTGTTCTTTAAATTTAAAAAGGAGGGTAATATTCTTTCAAATTTCAAATCCCCCATTGTTCATTTAATTTTAGAAAAGTTAAAAAAAATTTTTATTAAATTTAATTTCTTTATTGTCAAATTTTAATTTGAAAAATTTTCACTGTGGGGTTTTTTTAAAGATAGAATAGGAGGTAAAACTAACAGTGAAAAAATATTTAGTAAAGGGTTTGAAAAAATGAGGTAAAGAATGAAAAGTGCAAAAAATTTTTAAAAGGGTAAAAAAATGTTGCAAGACAATACAAAAAGATTTTGTTATCAAATTTAAACCCTTTTATTATTGCAAAAATTTTTAAAAGAACTGTTTTTATGTAGTTTTTTGAAATTTAAAGAAAAGGCTAATTTTTCCCTTAATTACAAATTTCCCTTATTGTTCATTTCATTTTAGAAAAGTTAAAAAATTTTTTAAAATTTAATTTTTTTTATTGTCAAATTGAAATTTTACAAATTTTCCTTGATGTAATGAATAATTTGGAGGTAAACTAACAGTGAAAATATTTAAATAAGGTTAGAAAAAATAAAGGGAACGAATGAATGTGCAAAAATTTTTAAAAGGGGTTTAAATTGTTGCAAGATAATAAAAAAAAAGATTTTGTTATCATTAAACCCTTTTATTATTGCCCAAAATTTTAAAAGAAAAAGCTTTTTTGTAGTTATTGAAAATTTTTTAAAAAGAGGGGTAATGTTTTTTCAATTACTAATTTTTTATAGTTTTATTTAAATTTTTCAGAAGTTAAAAATTTTTTATAATTCAATTTCTTTTTGTCAAAATTTATTTTTTTAATTATCAGTGTGGGTTTTTAAAGATAGTTAAAAGGAAAATTTAACAGTATGTTTTTTCCCCAAAAATGTTAGAAAAAAAGAGGTGACGTATGATTTTGGGGAAAAAATTTTAAAAAGGGTAACAAAAAGTTGCAAGATAATACAAAAATATTTTGTTATCTTTTAAACCTTTAAAAATTTTTGCAAAATTTTTTAAAAGGGAAAAGTTTTTTGTTTGTTTTGGGAAATTTTAAAGAGGAGGCTAATTTCATTCAATTACAAAAACCCTTTTTTGTTCATTTAAAATTTTTCAAAAATGAAATTTTTTGATAATTCAAAATTTTCCTTTTTGCCAAATTCAATTTTTACAATTATCACTGTGATGTTAAAGACGGAATTAGAGGAAATCCAAAAGTTTAAACTGTCAATTTAAAGTTAGAGAAAAAAAATGGGGGTAACGAATGAAAGTGCAAAATTTTAAAAGGGGAAAAAATGTTGCAAGATAATACAAAAAGATTTTGTTTTTCATTAAAACCCTTTCAGTATTGCAAAATTTACCGAAATTTTTTTTATGTACTTTTTGGAAAATTTAAAAAAAGGTCTAAGTACTTTAATTACAAAACCCTTTAAAAGATATTTAAATTTTTTTAAAGTTAAAATTTTTGATAATTCAATTTCTTTTTGTCAAAAATTTAATTTGTCCCAAATTTTCAGTGTGAGTAATGATGGAAAATTTCAGGAAATCCCCCAAAAAATGAAGCTATGTATAAAGTTAGAAAAAAAGAGGTAACGAACGAAAGTGCAAAAAATTTTTAAAGGGGAAAAAAAATGTTGCCAAAAAATAATACAAAAAAAATTTTTTTTTCATTAACCTTTCATTATTGCAAAAAATTTTAAAAGAAAAATTTTTATGTTGTTATTTAAAATTTTAAAAAGGAGGGAAATGTTTTTTCAATTACAAAAACCTTTATAGTTCATTTTTAAATTTTACAAAATTTAAAATTTTTTTTATAATTCAATTTCTTTATTGTCAAATTCAATTTGGCAAGGATTATTTTGATGTAATGTAGAATTACCCGGAAATTTCCCAAAAGTGAAAACCTATCAATAAAGTTAAAAAAAAAATGAGGTAACGAAAAGAATGTGCAAAAATTTTTAAAATGGCTAAAAATTTGTTGCAAGATAATACAAAAAGGGTTTTGTTTTAAATTAAAACCCTTTTATTTTTGCAAAATTTAAAAAGAAAAGTTTTTTTTTTTGTTATTGAAATTTAAAGGGAAAAGGGCCCAAGTTTTTCAATTCCCAAAACCTTTATTGATCTTTTTAATTTTTCTAAAGTTAAAATTTTTTATAATTCAATTTCTTTATTGTCAAATTCAAAATTTTACAAATTTTCCTGTGTTTTTGAAAGAATTAGAGAAAATCCAAAAAGTGAAACTGTCAATAAGTTATAGAAAAAGTGGTAACGAATGAATGTGCAAAAAAATTTAAATGGGTAAAAAAAATGTTCCAAGATGATACAAAAGATTTTCTTAAACATTAAAACCTTTTTATTTTTTTGCAAATTTTAACAGAAAAGGGTTTTTTTGTTGTTCTTGAAATTTTTTAGAAGAGGGTAAAGTTCTTTCAACAAAAAATTTCCCTTTTTAGACCATTTAATTTTACAAAAGTTAAAATTTTTGGGTAATTTTAATTTCTTTATTGTCAAAATTTAATTTGAAATTAAACACTTTTGATGTAAAGACGAAATTTGATAAAACCCAAAAGTGAAACTGTTTAATAATGCTAGAAAAAATGATTTAAAAGAACAATGTGCAAAAAATTTAGAAGGGTAAAAAATTGTAGAAGATAATACATAATGTTTTTTTTATCCCTTAAACCCTTCATTTTGTAAAATTTTAATAGAAAAGTTTTTATGTAGTTCTTGAAATTTAAACAGGGGGGCTAATTTTCTTTCAATTACAAATCCTTTTATAGTTTTATTTAATTTTTCAATTGTTAAAATTTTTTATAATTTAATTTCTTTTTTTGTCAAAATTAAATTTTACAATTTTTCAGTGATGAATGACAGAATTAGAGGAAATCTAACAGTGAAAATATCAGGGAAGGTTTAAAAAAAAAAGAGGTAAAGAATGAATGTGCAAAAAAAATTTTAAAAGGGTAACAAAAGTTGCAAGATAATACAAAAAAATTTTGTTATCTTTTAAACCCTTTTATTTTTTGCAAATTTTTTAAAAGAAAAAGTTTTTATGTATTTATTGTTTTTTAAAGAAGACGCTAATGTTATTTTTAATTACAAATCCATTACAGTTCATTTAATTTTCAAAAGTTAAAATTTTTGATAAATTTAATTTCTTTATTTAAAATTCAATTTGTCTATTATCAAATGTGAATAATGATTGAATTACAGGAAAACCCAAAAGTGAAATATCGAAATGTTAGAAAAAAAAGAGGTAACGAAGGAATGTGCAAAAATTTTAAATGGGTAACAAAATTTTTGCAAGACAAAAACAAAAAATTTTTTTATCATTTAAAAATTTTATTATTGCAAAAAATTTTTAAAAAAAACTGTTTTTATGTAGTTATTTAATTTAAAGAAGGGCTAATGTTTTTCAATTACAAATCCTTTATTGTTCATTTAAATTTTTTGAAAAATTAAAAAAATTTTTATATTCAATTTCTTTTTTGTCAAAAATTTAATTTGACAATTATCATGTGATGTAATGGGCGAATTACGGAAATCCAACAGTGGGAAACCCATCAATATTTTTAGGAAAAAAAGAGGTGGGCGAATTTAATGTGCAAAAATTTAAAAAGGGTAACAAATTTTTGGAAGTTTAAAACAAAAAAATTTTTTTTATCATTAACCTTTCATTATTGCAAAATTTTTTAAAAAAAATTTTTTTTTATTGTTATTGAAAAATTTTTGAAGAAAGGGTAATGTTCTTTCAATTACCCAAACCTTTATAGTTCATTTTTAAATTTTTGAAAAATTAAAAAATTTTTGTTAAATTTAATTTTTTATTGGGCAAATTTTAATTTGGCAATTATCATGTGAGTTTGACCCGAATTAGAGGAAAAACCAACATTGAAACTATCTTTAAAGATGAAAAAATGAGTAAAGAATGAATGTGCAAAAAATTTTTAAAAGGGGGAAAAATGTTTCAAGTTTAAAACAAAAAGATTTTGTTATTTTACCCTTTTTTATTGCAAAATTTTAACAAAAAAAGTTTTTTTGTAGTTCTTGAAATTTTTAAAGGGGGAGGCTAACATTCTTTCAATTACAAACCTCATAGTTCATTTAAATTTTTCAAAAGTTAAAATTTTTTGATAATTCAATTTCTTTATTTTCAAATTTTAAAATTTACATCTATTACTACGATGTTAAAGATTGAAATTTCAGGGAAAAACCCAAAAGTGAAAAAATATCCCAATTTAAAGTTAGAAAAAATTTTAGGGAAAAATGAAAAATGCAAAAATTTTAAAAGGGTAACAAATGTTGCAAAAATAATACAAAAAAAAATTTGTTATCTTAAAATAAAATTATTGCAAAATTTTTAACAGGAAAAGTTTTTTTGTAGTTCTTGAAATTTAAAGAGGAGGTAATATTTTTCAATTAAAATCCCCTATAGTTCATTTAAATTTTTCAAAAGTTTAAATTTTTTTTTTAATTCAATTTCTTTTTTGTTTAAATTCAATTTGTCAAAATTCCACTGTGTTTTAATGGGCGAATTGGGGGAAATCTAAAAAGTGAAAAATACAGTAAGGTTAGAAAAATTTTAGGTAACGAATGAATGTGCAAAAAAATTTTAAAAAGGGTAAAAAATGTTGCAAGATTTAAAACAAAAAGATTCTGTTATCATTAAACCCTTTTATTATTGCAAAAATTTTTAAAAGAAATGTTTTTTGTTGTTCTTTAAATTTAAAGAAAAGGGGCTAATGTTTTTTCAATTACAAAACCCTTTTTAGACCATTTAATTTTTTCAAAAGTTAAAATTTTTGTTAAATTTAATTTTTTTATTATCAAATTTTAGTTTTAAATTATCACTGTCTTGTAATTTACAGAATTAGAGTAAATCCAACAGTGAAACTGTTAATAATGCTAGAAAAAATGAGGTAACGAAGAATTTTGCAAGGGAATTTTGACGGGGGAAAAATTGTGCAAGATAATACATAATGAAATTTTTTTTTCATTAAAAACCCTTCATTATTGTAAAATTTTAAAAGAAATGTTTTTATGTAGTTTTTGAAAAATTAAAAAAGTGGCTAATATTCTTTCAATTTCAAATCCTTCATAGTTCATTTAATTTTAGAAAAATTAAAATTCTTGATTTTTCAATTTCTTTATTGTCAAAAATTTTAATTTCACAATTTTCACTGTGATGTAAAAGCAGAATTTTTCCAACATTGCCCATCAATTTTTGTTAGAAAAAAATTTAGGGGGAAAAGAATGAAAGTGCCCAAAAATTTTTTTGGGTAAAAAAATGTTGAAAATAATACAAAAAAAATTTTGGTTTTCATTTAACCCTTTTATTTTTTGCCCAAAAATTTTTCGAAATGTTTTTATGTAGTTATTTAAATTTTAAAAAAAACGCTAATGTTATTTCAATTTCAAATCCTTTGTAGTTCTTTTTAAATTTTTCAAAAGTTTAAAATTTTTTATAATTCCCCAAATTTTTTTATTGCCAAATTTAAAATTTTTCAAAATTTTCCTGTGATATAATGATTGAATTACAGGAAATCCAACAGTGAAAAAATTTTTTAAAAGTTAGAAAAATTGGGGGTTTAAAGAAAGAATGTGAAAAATTTTAAATGGGGGAAAAAAATGTTGCAAGACAATACAAAAATTTTGTTATCATTAACCCTTTCCCTTATTGCAAAATTTTAAAGAACTGTTTTTTTTTAGTTATTGAAATTTTAAAAAAGAGGCTAATTTTCTTTTAATTTTTAAAACCTTTATAGTTCATTTTAAATTTTTCAGAATTTTTAAAATTTTTTATAAATTTAATTTCCTTATTGTCAAAATTTAATTTGACCCAAATTAAAACACTGTGACGTAATGACAGAAATTTGAGTAAATCCCAAAAAGTGAAACTGTTAATAATGCCAGAAAAAATGAGGTAACGAATGAATCTGCAAAAAAAATTTTAAAAGGGGTAACCCCAAAGTTTTCCCCCCCCCCCGATAAAACAAAAAGATTTTGTTTCCTTAACCTTTCATTATTGCAAAAAATTTTTTTCGAAATGTTTTTATGGTTATTGAAATCTAAAGAAGCCGCTTGTTTTTTCAATTTTTTAAAACCTTTATAGTTCATTTTAAATTTTTAAAAAGGGGTTTTTAAAATTTTTTAAAATTCCCAATTTTTTTTTTTTGTAAAAATTTAATTTGTCAATTATCATGTGTATAATGATAGGAAATTTCAGGAAATCCCAAAAGAGAAACTATTTTATAATGTTTGAAAAAATTTAGGTAACGAATGAATGTGCAAAAAAAATTTTAAAAGGGGGAACAAAAGTTGCAAAAATAATACAAAAAAATTTTCTTATCATTAACCATTTTTTATTTTGGGAAAAATTTTAAAAGAAATGTTTTTATGTTGTTATTGAAATTTAAAGAAAAGGCTAAAATTTTTTCAATTACAAATCCTTTATAGTTTTTATTTAATTTTATTAAAAATTAAAATTTTTTTTATATTTCAATTTCCCTTTTTTGTCAAAATTTAATTTTTCAATTATCACTGTGATTTAATGATAGAATTACAGGAAATCCAACAGTGAAAAAACAAAACGTTAGAAAAAATTTAGGGAAAGAATTTAAAAGTGCAAAACTTTTAAAAGGGTAACCCAAAAGTTGCCCAAAACAATAACCCAAAAAAATTTTGTTATCAAATTTTCCCCTTTTATTATTGCAAAAAATTTTTAAAAGAAATGTTTTTTTTGTAGTTATTGAAATTTAAAAAAAAAGGGGTAATGTTTTTTCAATTACAAATCCTTTATTGTTATTTTAAATTTTTGAAAAGTTAAAAAAATTTTTAAATTCAATTTCTTTATTGTCAAAATTTAATTTGACAATTATTCCCGGATGTATGGGCAGAAAAAGGAGGTTAAACTAACAGTGGAAAAATATGAGTAAGGTTAGAAAATAATTTTTAGGGAACGGAAAGAATTTTGCAAAAAAATTTTTAAAGGGTAACAAAAGTTGCAAGATAATACAAAAGATTTTTTTATTCCCTTTAAAAACCTTTCATTTTTTGCAAAATGTTAACAGAAAATGTTTTTATGTGTTTTGAAATTTTAAAAAAGAGGCTAATGTTTTTCAATTAATAAAACCTTTATAGTTCATTTAATTTTTTCAAAAGTTAAAATTTTTTTATAATTTTAAATTTTTTTATTGTCAAATTCAATTTGTCAATTATCAGTGGGAGTAATGATAGAATTACAGGAAATCCAACAGTGATGCTAAACAATAATGTTAGAAAAATGAGGTGCGAATTTAATGTGAAAAAATTTTAAAATTTGGGGAACAAATGTTGCCAAAATAACACAAAAATATTTTTTTTATCTTTAAAACCCAAAAATTATTGCAAAAATTTTAAAAGAATTTTTTTTTATGTAGTTCTTGAAATTTAAAGAGGGGTTTAAAATTTTAAATTTAATTTAAAAAACCTTTTTTGTTCATTTAATTTTACCCAAAAATGAAATTTTTTGATAAATTTTAATTTCCTTATTTCCCAAAATTTAAATTTTACAATTATCACGTGATGTAATGACGGAATTTTGAGGAAATCCAACAGTGAAACTGTCAATAATGTTTGAGGAAAAAGGGGGTAAAAGAAAGAAAGTGCAAAAATTTTTAAAAGGGAACAAATGTTGCAAGATAATACAAAAAGATTTTGTTATCATTAAACCCTTTTAGATTTGCAAAATTTACCAGAAATGTTTTTATGTACTTATTGAAATTTTAAAAAAGAGTCTAATGACTTTCAATTACAAAAACTTTATAGATCATTTAATTTTATAAAATTAAAATTTTTGGGTAATTCAATTTCTTTATTGTTTTAAATTCCCAAATTTTTCAAATTTTCAGTGTGATGTAAAGAAAGAATTCCCGGAAATCCAACAATGAAGCTATGTATAATGTTAAAAAAATTTAGGTAACCCAAGAATGTGCAAAAAAATTTTAAAAAGGGAAACAAAAGTTGCAAAATAATACAAAAAAATTTTGTTTCATTAACCCTTTTATTATTGCAAAAAATTTTAAAAAGAAAAGTTTTTATGTTGGGTTTTTGAAATTTAAAAAGGAGGGGGGAAATTTTTCTTTCAATTTCCCAAAACCTTTTAGTTCATTTAATTTTACAAAAATTTTAAAAATTTTTTAAAAATTCAATTTCTTTATTTTCAAAAATTTAATTTGGCAAGGATTATTGTGATGTAATGATAGAATTACGGAAATCCAAAAGTGAAACCCATCAAAAAATGTTAGAAAAAAATGAGGGTTAAAAGAATGAATTTTGCAAAAATTTTAACTGGCTAACCAAATTTTGCAGATAATACAAAAAAATTTTTTTTTATTAAAACCCTTTTATTATTGCAAAAATTTTTTCAAAAAATGTTTTTTTGTAGTTATTGAAAATTTTTGAAGGGGGTAAAGTTCTTTCAATTACAAATCCTTTTTAGACCATTTAATTTTTTCAAAAGTTTAAAAAATTTTTTATAATTTAAAATTTTTTTAAATTTTCAAAAATTTAATTTTTTAAAAAACCAAAAAAATTAATCCCCTTGATTAATGGGCAGAATTAGAGTTTAAAACCAAAGTGGGAAAATGTTAATAATGCTAGAAAAAAAGATTTAACGGAAAAGAATGGCAAAAATTTCAGGGCGGGTAAAAATTGTAGCAAGATAATTTCATTTAAAGATTTTGGGGTTTTCATTTTAAACCCTTCATTAAATTTTAAAATTTTAAAAGAAAAGTTTTTATGTTTGTTCTTTAAATTTAAACAGGTGGCTAATTTTTTTTCATTTAAAAAATCCTCTATAGTTTTATTTAATTTTACAATTGTTAAAAATTTTTTTTAATTTTTTATTTCTTATTGTCAAATTTTAAATTTTACAATTTATCACTGTGATGTAATTTACAGAATTAGGGTAAACTAACATTTAAAACTATCAGGAAAAGGGTTTGAAAAAAAAGAAAGGGAAAGAATGAAATTGTTTTTCCCAAAAAAATTTTAAACAAAAAAAAAGGTTTAAATTTCAAATGTTGCAAGATAATACAAAAAGAAATTTTTTATTAAATTTAAACCCTTTATTATTGCAAAATTTTAAAAAGAAATGTTTTTATGTATTTATTGAAATTTAAAGGGAAAACGTAATTTTATTTTAATTTCTAAACCCTTTTTCCCGTTTTTTATTTTTTTAAATTTTTAAAAAAGTTTAAAATTTTTTTTTAATTCAATTTCTTTATTGACAAATTCAATTTGTTATTTTTCATGTGATATAAAGATTTGAAATTTCAGGGAAAACCAAAAGTGAAAAATATCGATAATGTTTTGAAAAAATGAGGTAACGAAGGGGTTTTGCAAAAAATTTTAAATGGGAACCCAAAAGTTTGGGAAGGGCAATACAAAAAGATTTTGTTAATTTTTTAACCTTTTATTATTGCAAAAATTTTAACAAAACTTTTTTTTGTAGTTATTGAAAATTTAAAAAAGAGGCTAATGTTCTTTCCAAATTTCAAAACCTTTATTGTTAAATTTAATTTTAGAAAAATTAAAAAAATTGGGTAATTCAATTTCTTTTTGTCAAAAAATTTAATTTGCCAAAATTAAACACTGTGATGAATGACAGAATTAAAAGGAAATCCAAACAGTGAAATATCAATTTAAAGTTAGAAAAAAAGAGGGGGACGAATGGGAAAGTGGGAAAAAAATTTTAAAAGGGTAAAAAAAATTTTTGCAAGATAATACAAAAAAATTTTTTTTCAAATTTTAAACCCTTTTATTATTGCAAAAATTTTAAAAAAAATTGGGTTTTTTTTGTTATTGAAATTTAAAAAAAGAGGCTAATTTTCTTTCAATTTTCAAACCTTTATAGTTTTATTTAATTTTAGGGAAAAATTAAAATTCTTGAAAATTTAATTTCTTTATTGTCAAATTCAATTTTTTCAATTATCACTGTGATGTTTAAAGACAGAATTTTGGAGGAAAAACCAACATTGAAACTATCAATAATGATAGAAAAAATGAAAGGGAACGAAGGGAAGGCAAAAATTTTAAAAAGGGTAAAAAATTTTTGCAAGATAATTTCAAAAAGATTTTGTTTTCATTACCCTTTTTTATTGCAAAATTTTAAAAAAAATGTTTTTATGTGTTCTTTTAAATTTAAAAAGGGGGGCTAACCCTTTTTTTCAATTTCAAATCCTTTAGTTCATTTAATTTTTCAAAAGTTTAAAAAATTTTTGATAATTCAAATTTTTTTATTTTCAAATTCCAAAAAAACATCTATTTAACGATGTAATGATAGAATTACAGGAAAAACCAAAAAGTGAAAATATCAATTAAAGTTAGAAAAAAAGAGGTAACGAATGAATATGCAAAAAAAATTTTTAAAGGGGGAAAAAAATGTTGCAAAAATAATAAAAAAATATTTCGTTATCATTTTAAACCCAAAATTATTTCCAAAAAATTTTTAAAAGAAATGTTTTTATTAGTTTCTTGAAATTTAAAGAAAGGGGGCTAATTTTTCTTTCAAATTTCAAAAATTTTTAGTTCATTTAAATTTTTCAAAAGTTAAAAAAATTTTTTTTTAAATTTCCAAATTTTTTTATTTTCAAATTCAATTTTCAATTACCACTGTGATGTAAAGACAGAATTGGAGGAAAATTTAAAAGTGAAAATATCAGTTTTGGTTTGAAAAAAAGAGGTAACGAATGAAAGTGCAAAAATTTTTTAAAGGGTAAAAAAAAATGTTGCAAAAATTTAAAACAAAAAGGGTTCTTTATCATTTTAAACCCTTTTATTTTTGCAAAATTTTAACGAAATGTTTTTTTTGTTGTTCTTGAAATTTAAAGAAGAGGGTAATTTCTTTCAATTACAATCCCCTTTTTTGACCCTTTTTTTTTTACAAAAGTTAAAAATTTTTTATAATTCAAATTTTTTTTTTCTTTTTTGTCAAATTAATTTGTCAATTATCATTTTGAAAAAATGAAAGAATTTAAGGGAAAACCAACAAGAAACTATTATAATGTTAAAAAAAAAGGGTAACAAGTGTGCAAAATTTTAAAGGGAACAAATGTTCAAGATAATACAAAAAATTTTTTATATTAACCTTCTTATTGGAAATTTTAACGAATTTTTTTTTGTAGTTATTTAAATTTTAAAAAAGAGGCAATTTTTTCAAATTTCAAATCCTTTATAGTTCATTAATTTTAAAAAATTTTAAAAATTTTGTATTCAATTTCTTTATGCAAATTAATTTGGGCAATTTTTGTGATGTAAAGATAGAATTACAGGAAAAACCAAAGTGAAACTCATAATTGGAAAAAATGAGGTAAGAATGAAAGTGCAAAACTTTTAATGGGAAAAAATGTTGCAAGAAAAACAAAAAAATTTTGTTTTCATTACCCCTTTCTTATTGCAAAATTTTTTAAAAGAATGTTTTTTGTAGTTTGAAAATTTAAAGAAAAGGCTAAGTTTTTCAATTCAAATCCTTTATTGTCTTTTAATTTTTGAAAAATTAAAAATTTTTTACAATTCAATTTTTTTATTGTCAAATTTTTTTGACAATTATCAGGGTAATGACAGAATTTAAAGGGAATCTAACAGTGAAACTATAGAAGGTTAGAAAAAAGAGGTAACGAAGAATGGCAAAAATTTTTAAAGGGGAAAAAGTTTAAATAAAACAAAAAGATTTTTTATCATTAACCTTTTATTATTGAAAATTTTAAAGAAAGTTTTTATGTGTTTTGAAATTTAAAAGAGGCAATTTATTTCAATTCAAAACTTTTTTGTTCTTTAATTTTACAAGTTAAAATTTTATAATTCAAATTTTTTATTGTAATTTAATTTGTCAATTATCATTGATGTAATGAAAATTACAGGAAATCCCACTGATCTATCAATAAAATTAGAAAAAAAAGGGTTAGAATGATGTGCAAAAATTTAAAAGGGTAAAATGTTGCAAAATAAACAAAAAATTTTGTTACATTAAACCCTAAAAAATTTTTGCAAAATTTTAAAGAAAAGTTTTTATGTATTTTGAAATTTTAAAGAGGGGCT
>JBBMOL010000706.1:74370-85709 GCA_037954665.1 Laguncularia racemosa
AACGAATGAATGTGCAAAAATTTTAAATGGGTAACAAATGTTGCAAGATAATACAAAAGATTTTGTTATCATTAACCTTTCATTATTGCAAAATTTTAACAGAAATGTTTTTATGTAGTTATTGAAATTTAAAGAAGAGGCTTAATTTCTTTCAATTACAATCCTTTATAGTTCATTTAATTTACAAAAGTTAAAATTTTTGATAATTAAATTTCTTTATTGTCAAATTCAATTTGACAATTATCACTACGATGTAATGATAGAATTAAGGAAATCATAGTGAAACTATCAATAATGTTAGAAAAAATGAGGTAACGAATGAATGTGCAAAATTTTAATGGGTAACAAATGTTGCAAGATAATACAAAAGATTTTGTTATCATTAACCTTTCATTATTGCAAAATTTTAACAAAATGTTTTTATGTAGTTATTGAAATTTAAAGAAGAGGCTAATTTCTTTCATTACAAATCCTTTATAGTTCATTTAATTCTACAAAAGTTAAAATTTTTGATAATTCAATTTCTTTATTGTCAAATTCAATTTGACAATTATCACTGTGATGTAATGAAGAATTAGAGGAAATCCAACAGTGAAACTATCAATAATGTTAGAAAAAATGAGGTAACGAATGAATGTGCAAAAATTTTAAATGGGTAACAAATGTGCAAGATAATACAAAAAGATTTTGTTATCATTAACCTTTCATTATTGCAAAATTTTAACAGAAATGTTTTTATGTAGTTATTGAAATTTAAAGAAGAGGCTAATGTTTTTCAATTACAAATCCTTTATAGTTCATTTAATTTACAAAAGTTAAAATTTTTGATAATTCAATTTCTTTATTGTCAAATTCAATTTGACAATTATCACTGCGATGTAATGATAGAATTACAGGAAATCCAATAGTGAAACTATCAATAATGTTAGAAAAAATGAGGTAACGAATGAATGTGCAAAAATTTTAAATGGGTAACAAATGTTGCAAGATAATACAAAAAGATTTTGTTATCATTAACCTTTCATTATTGCAAAATTTTAACAGAAATGTTTTTATGTAGTTATTGAAATTTAAAGAAGAGGCTAATCTTCTTTCAATTACAAATCCTTTATAGTTCATTTAATTCTACAAAAGTTAAAATTTTTGATAATTCAATTTCTTTATTGTCAAATTCAATTTGACAATTATCACTACGATGTAATGATAGAATTACAGGAAATCCAATAGTGAAACTATCAATAATGTTAGAAAAAATGAGGTAACGAATGAATGTGCAAAACTTTTAAATGGGTAACAAATGTTGCAAGACAATACAAAAAGATTTTGTTATCATTAACCTTTCATTATTGCAAAATTTTAACAGAAATGTTTTTATGTAGTTATTGAAATTTAAAGAAGAGGCTAATTTCTTTCAATTACAAATCCTTTATAGTTCATTTAATTTTACAAAAGTTAAAATTTTTGATAATTCAATTTCTTTATTGTCAAATTCAATTTGACAATTATCACTGTGATGTAATGATAGAATTAGGAAATCCAACGTGAAACTATCAATAATGTTAGAAAAAATGAGGTAACGAATGAATGTGCAAAAATTTTAAATGGGTAACAAATGTTGCAAGATAATACAAAAAGATTTTGTTATCATTAACCTTTCATTATTGCAAAATTTTAACAGAAATGTTTTTTGTAGTTATTGAAATTTAAAGAAGAGGCTATATTATTTCAAATTACAAATCCTTTATAGTTCATTTAATTTTACAAAGTTAAAATTTTTGATAATTCAATTTCTTTATTGTCAAATTCAATTTGACAATTATCACTCGATGTAATGATAGAATTACAGAAATCAATAGTGAAACTATCAATAATGTTAGAAAAAATGAGGTAACGAATGAATGTGCAAAAATTTTAAATGGGTAACAAATGTTGCAAGATAATACAAAAGATTTTGTTATCATTAACCTTTCATTATTGCAAAATTTTAACAGAAATGTTTTTATGTAGTTATTGAAATTAAAGAAGAGGCTAATGTTTTTCAATTACAAATCCTTTATAGTTCATTTAATTTTACAAAGTTAAAATTTTTGATAATTCAATTTCTTTATTGTCAAATTCAATTTGACAATTATCACGTGATGTAATGACAGAATTAAGGAAATCAACAGTGAAACTATCATAATGTTAGAAAAAATGAGGTAACGAATGAATGTGCAAAAATTTTAAATGGGTAACAAATGTTGCAAGATAATACAAAAAGATTTTGTTATCATTAACCTTTCATTATTGCAAAATTTTAACAGAAATGTTTTTATGTAGTTATTGAAATTTAAAGAAGAGGCTAATGTTATTTCAATTACAAATCCTTTATAGTTCATTTAATTTTACAGAAGTTAAAATTTTTGATAATTCAATTTCTTTATTGTCAAATTCAATTTGACAATTATCACTGTGACGTAATGACAGAATTAGAGGAAATCTAACAGTGAAACTATCAGTAAGGTTAGAAAAAATGAGGTAACGAATGAATGTGCAAAAATTTTAAACGGGTAACAAATGTAGCAAGATAATACATAATGATTTCGTTATCATTAACCATTCATTATAGTAAAATTTTAACAGAAATGTTTTTATGTAGTTATTGAAATTTAAAGAAGAGCCAAATATTCATTCAATTACAAATCCTTTATAGTTCATTTAATTTTACAAAGGTTAAAATTTTTTATAATTCAATTTCTTCATTGTCAAATTCAATTTGACAATTATCACTGCGATGTAATGATAGAATTACTGGAAATCCAACAGTGAAACTATCAATAATGTTAGAAAAAATGAGGTAACGAATGAATGTGCAAAAATTTTAAATGGGTAACAAATGTTGCAAGATAATACAAAAAGATTTTGTTATCATTAACCTTTCATTATTGCAAAATTTTAACAGAAATGTTTTTATGTAGTTATTGAAATTTAAAGAAGAGGCTAATATTATTTCAATTACAAATCCTTTATAGTTCATTTAATTTTACAAAAGTTAAAATTTTTGATAATTCAATTTCTTTATTGTCAAATTCAATTTGACAATTATCACTGATGTAATGACAGAATTAGAGGAAATCCGATATTGAAACTATCAATAATGTTAGAAAAAATGAGGTAACGAATGAATGTGCAAAAATTGTAAATGGGTAACAAATGTTGCAAGATAAAACAAAAAGATTTTGTTATCATTAACCTTTCATTATTGCAAAATTTTAACAGAAATGTTTTTATGTAGTTATTGAAATTTAAAGAAGAGGCTAATGTTCTTTCAATTACAAATCCTTTATAGTTCATTTAATTTTACAAAGTTTAAAATTTTTGATAATTCAATTTCTTTATTGTCAAATTCAATTTGACAATTATCACTGTGATGTAATGACAGAATTAGAGGAAATCCAACAGTGAAACTATCAATAATGTTAGAAAAAATGAGGTAACGAATGAATGTGCAAAAATTTTAAATGGGTAACAAATGTTGCAAGATAATACAAAAAGATTTTGTTATCATTAACCTTTCATTATTGCAAAATTTTAACAGAAATGTTTTTATGTAGTTATTGAAATTTAAAGAAGAGGCTAATGTTCTTTCAATTACAAATCCTTTATAGTTCATTTAATTTTACAAAAGTTAAAATTTTTGATAATTCAATTTCTTTATTGTCAAATTCAATTTGACAATTATCACTGATGTAATGAAGAATTAAGGAAATCCAACAGTGAAACTATCAATAATGTTAGAAAAAATGAGGTAACGAATGAATGTGCAAAAATTTTAATGGGTAACAAATGTTGCAAGATAATACAAAAAGATTTTGTTATCATTAACCTTTCATTATTGCAAAATTTTAACAGAAATGTTTTTATGTAGTTATTGAAATTTAAAGAAGAGGCTAATTTTTTCAATTACAAATCCTTTATAGTTCATTTAATTTTACAAAAGTTTAAAATTTTTGATAATTCAATTTCTTTATTGTCAAATTCAATTTGACAATTATCACTGTGATGTAATGATAGAATTACAGGAAATCCAACAGTGAAACTATCAATAATGTTAGAAAAATGATGGGTAACGAATGAATGTGCAAAAATTTTAAATGGGTAACAAATGTTGCAAGATAATACAAAAGATTTTGTTATCATTAACCTTTCATTATTGCAAAATTTTAACAGAAATGTTTTTATGTAGTTATTGAAATTTAAAGAAGAGGCTAATATTCTTTCAATTACAAATCCTTTATAGTTCATTTAATTTTACAAAAGTTAAAATTTTTGATAATTCAATTTCTTTATTGTCAAATTCAATTTGACAATTATCACTGTGATGTAATGATAGAATTAGAGGAAATCCAACAGTGAAACTATCAATAATGTTAGAAAAAATGAGGTAACGAATGAATGTGCAAAAATTTTAAATGGGTAACAAATGTTGCAAGATAATACAAAAAGATTTTGTTATCATTAACCTTTCATTATTGCAAAATTTTAACAGAAATGTTTTTATGTAGTTATTGAAATTTAAAGAAGAGGCTAATGTTCTTTCAATTACAAATCCTTTATAGTTCATTTAATTTTACAAAAGTTAAAATTTTGATAATTCAATTTCTTTATTGTCAAATTCAATTTGACAATTATCAATGTGATTAATGACATGAATAAGAATATACGAACAATGAAACTATCAATAATGTTAGAAAAAATGAGGTAACGAATGAATGTGCAAAAATTTTAAATGGGTAACAAATGTTGCAAGATAATACAAAAAGATTTTGTTATCATTAACCTTTCATTATTGCAAAATTTTAACAGAAATGTTTTTATGTAGTTATTGAAATTTAAAGAAGAGGCTAAATTTTTCAATTACAAATCCTTTATAGTTCATTTAATTTACAAAAGTTAAAATTTTTGATAATTCAATTTCTTTATTGTCAAATTCAATTTGACAATTATCACTGTGATGTAATGACAGAATTAGAGGAAATCCAACAGTGAAACTATCAATAATGTTAGAAAAAATGAGGTAACGAATGAATGTGCAAAAATTTTAAATGGGTAACAAATGTTGCAAGATAATACAAAAGATTTTGTTATCATTAACCTTTCATTATTGCAAAATTTTAACAGAAATGTTTTTATGTAGTTTATTGAAATTTAAAGAAGAGGCTAATGTTCTTTCAATTACAAATCCTTTATAGTTCATTTAATTTTACAAAAGTTAAAATTTTTGATAATTCAATTTCTTTATTGTCAAATTCAATTTGACAATTATCACTGTGATGTAATGATAGAATTAGGAAATCCAACAGTGAAACTATCAATAATGTTAGAAAAAATGAGGTAACGAATGAATGTGCAAAAATTTTAATGGGTAACAAATGTTGCAAGATAATACAAAAAGATTTTGTTATCATTAACCTTTCATTATTGCAAAATTTTAACAGAAATGTTTTTATGTAGTTATTGAAATTTAAAGAAGAGGCTAATGTTCTTTCAATTACAAATCCTTTATAGTTCATTTAATTTTACAAAAGTTAAAATTTTTGATAATTCAATTTCTTTATTGTCAAATTCAATTTGACAATTATCACTGTGATGTAATGATAGAATTACAGGAAATCCAATAGTGAAACTATCAATAATGTTAGAAAAAATGAGGTAACGAATGAATGTGCAAAAATTTTAAATGGGTAACAAATGTTGCAAGATAATACAAAAAGATTTTGTTATCATTAACCTTTCATTATTGCAAATTTTAACAGAAATGTTTTTATGTAGTTATTGAAATTTAAAGAAGAGGCTAATTTTCTTTCAATTACAAATCCTTTATAGTTCATTTAATTTACAAAAGTTAAAATTTTTGATAATTCAATTTCTTTATTGTCAAATTCAATTTGACAATTATCACTATGATGTAATGATAGAATTAGGAAATCCAACAGTGAAACTATCAATAATGTTAGAAAAAATGAGGTAACGAATGAATGTGCAAAAATTTTAAATGGGTAACAAATGTTGCAAGATAATACAAAACGATTTTGTTATCATTAACCTTTCATTATTGCAAAATTTTAACAGAAATGTTTTTATGTAGTTATTGAAATTTAAAGAAGAGGCTAATGTTCTTTCAATTACAAATCCTTTATAGTTCATTTAATTTTACAAAAGTTAAAATTTTTGATAATTCAATTTCTTTATTGTCAAATTCAATTTGACAATTATCACTACGATGTAATGATAGAATTACAGGAAATCCAACAGTGAAACTATCAATAATGTTAGAAAAAATGAGGTAACGAATGAATGTGCAAAAATTTTAAATGGGTAACAAATGTTGCAAGATAATACAAAAGATTTTGTTATCATTAACCTTTCATTATTGCAAAATTTTAACAGAAATGTTTTTATGTAGTTATTGAAATTTAAAGAAGCGGTAATTTCTTTCAATTACAAATCCTTTATAGATCATTTAATTTTACTAAAGTTTAAAATTTTTGATAATTCAATTTCTTTATTGTCAAATTCAATTTGACAATTATCACTGTGATGTAATGACAGAACTGGAGGAAATCCAACAGTGAAACTATCAATGATGTTAGAAAAAATGAGGTAACGAATGAATGTGCAAAAATTTTAAATGGGTAACAGATGTAGCAAGATAATACAAAATCATTTTGTTATCATTAACCTTTCATTATTGTAAAATTTTAACAGAAATGTTTTTATGTAGTTATTGAAAGTTAAAGAAGAGGCTAATTTTCATTCAATTACATAACCATTGAAGTTCATTTAATTCCACAAAAGTTAAAATTTTTGATAATTCAATTTTCTTATTGTCAAATTCAATTTGACAATTATCACTACGATGTAATGATAGAATTACATGAAATCCAATAGTGAAACTATCAATAATGTTAGAAAAAATAAGGTAACGAATGAATGTGCAAAAATTTTAAATGGGTAACAAATGTAGCAAGATAATACAAAATCATTTTGTTATCATTAACCTTTCATCATTGTAAAATTTTAACAGAAATGTTTTTACGTAGTTATTGAAAGTTAAAGAAGAGGCTAATTTTCTTTCAATTACATAACCATTGTAGTTCATTTAATTTTACAAAAGTTAAAATTTTTGATAATTCAATTTCTTTATTGTCAAATTCAATTTGACAATTATCATTGTGATGTAATGACAGAATTAGAGGAAATCCAACAGTGAAACTATCAATAATGTTAGAAAAAATGAGGTAACGAATGAATGTGCAAAAATTATAAATGGGTAACAAATGTTGCAAGATAATACAAAAAGATTTTGTTATCATTAACCTTTCATTATTGCAAAATTTTAACAGAAATGTTTTTATGTAGTTATTGAAAATTAAAGAAGAAGCTAATGTTCTTTCAATTACAAATCCTCTATAGTTCATTTAATTCTACAAAGGTTAAAATTTTTGATAATTCAATTTCTTTATTGTCAAATTCAATTTGACAATTATCACTACGATGTAATGATAGAATTACAGGAAATCCAATAGTCAAACTATCAATAATTGTAGAAAAAATGAGGTAACGAATGAATGTGCAAAACTTTTAAATGGGTAACAAATGTTGCAAGACAATACAAAACGATTTTGTTATCATTAACCTTTCATTATTGCAAAATTTTAACAGAAATGTTTTTATGTAGTTATTGAAATTTAAAGAAGCGGTTAATGTTCTTTCAATTACAAATCCTTTATAGATCATTTAATTTTACTAAATTTAAAATTTTTGATAATTCAATTTCTTTATTGTCAAATTCAATTTGACAATTATCACACGATGTGAATGATAGAATTACAGGAAATCCAATAGTGAAACTATCAATAATGTTAGAAAAAATAAAGGTAACGAATGAATGTGCAAAAATTTTAAATGGGTAACAAATGTTGCAAGATAATACAAAAGATTTTGTTATCATTAACCTTTCATTATTGCAAAATTTTAACAGAAATGTTTTTATGTAGTTATTGAAATTTAAAGAAGGGCTAATATTTTTCAATTACAAATCCTTTATAGTTCATTTAATTTACAAAAGTTAAAATTTTTGATAATTCAATTTCTTTATTGTCAAATTCAATTTGACAATTATCACTGTGATGTAATGACAGAATGAGAGGAAATCCAACAGTGAAACTATCAATATGTTAGAAAAAATGAGGTAACGAATGAATGTGCAAAAATTTTAAATGGGTAACAAATGTTGCAAGATAATACAAAAAGATTTTGTTATCATTAACCTTTCATTATTGCAAAATTTTAACAGAAATGTTTTTATGTAGTTATTGAAATTTAAAGAAGCTAATTTTTTCATTACAAACCTTAAGTCATTTAATTAAAAAGTTAAAATTTTAATTCAATTTCTTTGTCAAATCATTGACAATTATCACTAGTATAAAATGAACAAATGAAATCATATGTAGAAAAATAACGAAGAATGGAAATTTAAATGGACAATGAAGAATAAAAAATTTTGTTACATTAACCTTTCATTATTAAAATTTTAACAGAAATGTTTTTATTGTTATTGAAATTTAAAGAAGTAATTCTTTCATTACAAATCATTTACATTTAATTTATAAAAGATTAAAATTTTTGATAATTCAATTCTTATTGAAATCAATTTGACAATTATCAACGATGTAATGAAAAGAATTACAAAATCCAAATGAACTATAATATGTTAGAAAAAAAGTACGAATGAATGTGCAAATTTAAATGGGTAACAAAATGTTGCAAGAATAAAAAAATTTTGTTATCATTAACCTTTCATTATTGCAAATTTTAACAGAAATGTTTTTAGTAGTTATTGAAATTAAAGAAGGTAAGTTCTTTCAATTACAAATCCTTTATAGATCATTTAATTTTACAAGTTTAAAATTTTTGAAATTCAATTTCTTTATTGTCAAATTCAATTTGACAAATTATACTGGATGTATTGAAGATACTAGAAATCCAATAGTGAAACTATCAATGATGTTAGAAAAAATGAGTAACGAATGAATGTGCAAAAATTTTAAATGGGTAACAATTTGCAAGATAATACAAAATCATTTGTTATCATTAACCTTTCATTATTGTAAAATTTTAACAAAAATGTTTTTATGTAGTTATTGAAAGTTAAAGAAGAGGCTAATTTTCATTCAATTACATAACCATTGAAGTTCATTTAATTCCACAAAAGTTAAAATTTTTTATAATTCAATTTCTTTATTGTCAAATTCAATTTGACAATTATCACTACGATGTAATGATAGAATTACAGGAAATCCAATAGTGAAACTATCAATAATGTTTGAAAAAATAAGGTAACGAATGAATGTGCAAAAATTTTAAATGGGTAACAAAAGTAGCAAGATATTACAAAATCATTTTGTTATCATTAACCTTTCATCATTGTAAAATTTTAATAGAAATGTTTTTATGTAGTTATTGAAATTTAAAGAAGAGGCTAATATTCATTCAATTACATAACCATTGAAGTTCATTTAATTTTACAAAAGTTAAAAATTTTTATAATTCAATTTCTTTATTGTCAAATTCAATTTGACAATTATCACCGTGATGTAATGATAGAATTAGAGGAAATCCAACAGTGAAACTATCAATAATGTTAGAAAAGACGAGGTAACGAATGAATGTGCAAAAATTTTAAATGGGTAACAAATGTTGCAAGATAATACAAAAGGATTTTGTTATCATTAACCTTAAATTATTGCAAAATTTTAACAGAAATGTATTTATGTAGTTATTGAAATTTAAAGAAGAGGCTAATACTCTTTCTATTACAAATCCTTTATAGTTCATTTAATTGTACAAAAGTTAAAATTTTTGATAGTTTAATTTCTTTATTGTCAAATTCAATTTGACAATTATCACTGTGATGTAATGATAGTACTGGAGGAAATCCAACAGTGAAACTGTTAATGATGTTAGAAAAAGAGGTAACGAATTAATGTGCAAAAATTTTTAAATGGGTAACAAATGTTGCAAGATAATACAAGACGATTTTGTTATCATTAATCTTTCATTATTGCAAAACTTTAACAGAAATGTTTTTATGTAGTTATTGAAATTTAAAGAAGAGGCTAATGTTCTTTCAATTACAAATCCTTTATAGTTCATTTAATTCTACAAAAGTTAAAATTTTTGATAATTCAATTTCTTTATTGTCAAATTCAATTTGACAATTATCACTGTGATGTAATGACAGAATTAGAGGAAATCCAACAGTGAAACTATCAATAATGTTAGAAAAAAAAAAAAAAAAAAAAAAAAAAAAAAAAAAAAAAAAAAAAAAAAAAAAAAAAAAAAAAAAAAAAAAAAAAAAAAAAAAAAAAAAAAAAAAAAAAAAAAAAAAAAAAAAAAAAAAAAAAAAAAAAAAAAAAAAAAAAAAAAAAAAAAAAAAAAAAAAAAAAAAAAAAAAAAAAAAAAAAAAAAAAAAAAAAAAAAAAAAAAAAAAAAAAAAAAAAAAAAAAATTTTTTTTTTTTTTTTTTTTTTTTTTTTTTTTTTTTTTTTTTTTTTTTTTTTTTTTTTTTTTTTTTTTTTTTTTTTTTTTTTTTTTTTTTTTTTTTTTTTTTTTTTTTTTTTTTTTTTTTTTTTTTTTTTTTTTTTTTTTTTTTTTTTTTTTTTTTTTTTTTTTTTTTTTTTTTTTTTTTTTTTTTTTTTTTTTTTTTCATTAACCTTAATTATTGCAAAATTTTAACAGAAATGTATTTATGTAGTTATTGAAATTTAAAGAAGAGGCTAATACTCTTTCTATTACAAATCCTTTATAGTTCATTTAATTGTACAAAAGTTAAAATTTTTGATAGTTTAATTTCTTTATTGTCAAATTCAATTTGACAATTATCACTGTGATGTAATGATAGTACTGGAGGAAATCCAACAGTGAAACTATTAATGATGTTAGAAAAAATGAGGTAACGAATGAATGTGCAAAAATTTTAAATGGGTAACAAATGTTGCAAGATAATACAAGAAGATTTTGTTATCATTAATCTTTCATTATTGCAAAACTTTAACAGAAATGTTTTTATGTAGTTATTGAAATTTAAAGAAGAGGCTAATGTTCTTTCAATTACAAATCCTTATAGTTCATTTAATTTTCTACAAAGTTAAAATTTTTGATAATTTAATTTCTTTATTGTCAAATTCAATTTGACAATTATCACTGTGATGTAATGATAGAATTACAGGAAATCCAACAGTGAAACTATCAATAATGTTAGAAAAAATGAGGTAACGAATGAATGTGCAAAAATTT
>JBBMOL010000707.1:0-83603 GCA_037954665.1 Laguncularia racemosa
GGAAATGGTCCTGAACTCCAAGGACAAAATAACAAACCATTACATTGTCATTCAATTGTCAAACCCCTTATGATGTTATGTATGCAAGTAGGTTGGTTCTAATTGGTTCCCGAGCTCTATGGCCTCCCGCATTCTTGAAGAAATGGATCTTAGGCCATATCGAAGCATAGGGTGGGGTAGCCTAATCAGTCCCGAATGGTGAATCAACTCACTTCGCCCGAAACCTACACAATGGCTCCCCGTCTTAGGTTTCTAGGACAGTCCGGGTTCGACCGCATCTACTCACACAAACATATGTATGCATGCAAACCCCCACAGTAAAGAAAATTCAAAATCTAACTAATCCCTGAAAAGTTAGTAACAGAGTAATAATTGAAACACATTTCTTAAAGAGAACAATTCGAAGAGATTCAGGTGGCTAGCCTACTGACATACATCCCCAGTGGAGTCGCCATCCTGTCGAGTCTAATTTTTGAATTCCCATTCCTAATCCGATCTAGACTAGACCCTATGCTCATCTAATGTAGATCCTCGACTTGAATTAGGAATTTCGTTTGATTTTTGGAGTCGCCACCCAACTGTTGTTGGGAAAATTGAATTAAGACTAAAGGAGCGGATTAGTCTTAATTTGGACTACTAGTCGTTGTTATTTCCTCTTTTCGTTTTTGTGAAAAGAGGAAAAGGGAAAACCAGAGTTTCTAAGTCCGGAGGCTAACCTATTAAAACCTTTACGGTTACCACCTAATCTCTTGAAATTATTCCTCTTTAGAAATGTGTTTTATTTTGTTTCTGTTACTTTTTATTATGTTTTTGAATTATTTTAAGAAAATGATTTTTTCATTCATTTTATGGGTTGACCCGAATGGGTGCCTACGTACCTGCTACTCAGGATCAAACAAGCCGTAGTTCGCTTTTATGAAAACCTTAAGTTGGTTTGGTGAATTTTAATTTATGAAACCTCTTTTAGTTTATGTTCTTACCATTTTTTGGATTTTTTTTCTAAAAATCTTCTAAGCCTAAGCTTTGATTTTATTTTGAAAATGATTTTAGGTAAAAACATCAATTTTGGATTTATTTGAAGAAAAGGATTTTTCTAAGCGCTAAAACTCATTTTTTATGATTCTTTTATAATTTTTGAATTTTTTTATGATTTTTATGATTTTTTTTGTTATTTTTGTGATTTCTGAGAATTTTGTGGATTTTTGTGATTTTTGGGAATTTTTGTGATTTTTGGGATTTTTGGGAATTTTCGTGATTTTTGGGATTTTTGGGAATTTTTTGTTTATTATCTATCCTATTTTGACATCTAAAATTTTATTATTATTTTCCTAATTTTTTTTATTATTTTTCTATATTTTATTTTTTTATTATTTTTTTATTTATCTATTTATTTTTTTTTATTTTTCTACATTATTAAATTCTAGAAAAATCTAATTTCTACATTTTCCTATTTATTAAAAATAAAACATAAACAAATAAATAAATAAATAAATAACTAAATAACAAATAATAAATAAATAAATAAATTCAGAATAAATAAATAAACAAAATTAATTAAATAAAAAAAATCTGGAAAATCCGACTTACTTGGATCCGGGTCGGTGCGCGGGTCGGGTCGGTCGGGTCGATCGGACACGGCGGTGGGGAAGGCTCGTTCACGGCGTTCCGGTGGCCTTTTGCAGCGGGTGAGGTGTCGAATCCTAGCTTCTCGAGGTTGCTGAATCCAATGGTGGTGGTGGTTTGCTCCCAGATCGCCTCCTGGTGGTGGTTCAACTCCGGCCGGTGCTTCGCGGTTTTGGGTCTCCTCTGATACTCTCCGATTTGCACTCTTTCCTCACTTTCTCTCAATTGTGATTCGTGCTTTTACTTCCTCTACTCCTCCTCTATTTATAGGCACTTGAAACCGAGTTGGATAAGTTTGGATTTCCTCCGATTGAAGCTGATCGGATTTTCGGTTAGAAAAACCAACTCCGATTTGTGTCAATCCCTCGATTTGTTACGATTTGATTCCAATTAGATAATGTTTATCTTATTTATGTTGAAGATCTGTTGGATTTGTGCAAAAAATCGAATCAAAACGGCCGAAATACGAATTTTTCCTTCTGCCGGCGATCTCGGACCCGAGGTAGACGACGATCACGCGCCCGGCGCATGCGTTTCCTCTAGCCAATCGAATGCTGCCACGTGTCCTGGATAAGTAAAAAAATTGCAAAACGCGGAAACTGCTCCTCCCGCGATTCGAACCCCTGACCTCGCACCCGCACCGCGCCTTAGCCCATGGTTCGAACCAGCTGAGCTAGCCCACTTTCCTGATTTTTCTAATTTCGCAAATTGCATATATGCAATGTGATTTTCCTATTTTTTTTGTATTTTTTGAAAATTCAAAATTTTGTAAAAATTGTTTATTATTTATTATTGCTATTTCTGAAATCATTTTTCAAAATTGATGTGTTTTCCTATTTATTTTTATTTTTTTTAATATTTTTATTTTTTTCGTAAATTAGAGAAAAATTGGAAAAAATTGGGAAAAATTGAAAATTTATTATTTTTGAGAATTATCGATTCCTAGGGCAAAAATGGGGTGTTTACAGTCAACTTCGGTCCAACTTCAAATGACATAAAGAGTGAAATGGAAGATAAGTAAAAGGAGATGGAGAGAAAGTTGTTCCAACAACTGGCTAACAAAATGAAGACACTAGAGGGGCTTGACGGTTTTGAGCAGGCAAGAATCACTAGCCTACCAGTATATGGGGAGGAGGTATACCTAGAGAAGTTCAAGATCCCAAAGTTTGAAAAATATGACATCACCGGATGCCCCAAGATGCATACAAGGCTATATGTATGAAAGATGAGCAAATATGCCCAATATGACCAACTCATGATCCAAACCTTCTAAGACAGCCTTATAGGCCCTGCCCTCGTCTGGTATGCACACTTGGACTTTAGCCAAGTCAACACCTGGGAAAGACTCACTTGGGCATTTTATGACCAATACAAATTTAACATTGAAGTTGCCCCTTCGGTTATAGATCTAGGAAATCTCCAAAAGAAACACACTGAGTCTTTCAAGGAGTATGCCTTGTGTTGGAGAGGTCAGGCTGCTAGGGTGACAACCCCGATCTCTAAAAAAGAGTTGACATTCATCTTCATCAACACTCTGGAGAATACTTACTTCTCACATCTAGTAGGCCAGACGTCATCCAGTTTCGTAGGAGTAATGGCAGCAGGGTGCCGAATCAAGAATGCCATCACGTCAAGGAGACTCCAGACAATAGACCCTCCTAGAATCACATCATAGGAGAGGCCTGTAGGAGGTAGCAAAGCTAAGGAATCTATCGTCAGCACGATTAACTCCAGCAAAGTAGACAGGGTTGGGTCCCGCGTAACATTTCAAACCACGAATGCCCCAATCCAACAATCACCAATGAATCACACCCAGGCTCCTAAGGTCACAAGACAATTCACTTCGATACCGATTCTACTAAGCCAAGTTTTTGTTCGGCTACGAGCCAATAATTTAATCAGCTTTGAGATCCCAAGTGACCAGTACAAGCCAAGGAATTTTGACCCAAGCCTCAAATGTGATTACCATATGGGCTAAGAGGGGCATTCCACGGATAGATGCTGGAGGCTCCGAAATAAGATTTAAGATCTGATTGATGCCGGAATAGTGTAGTTAGACTTTGTCAATGCACCAGCACCCAATGTCAACACTAATCTGCTGCTTAACCGCAAGTCCACCATCAATATGATCACATCCGAAGAGCCAGACTCTAAATTAAAAGAATCCCCAAAACAGGAAAAAACAATAGCACAGCAAGAAAGTCACTCCCGCCAAGTCTTGGATAAAACCCCTAAATCACAAATCAAGAGGAGATGGTTAGCTAAAGACCCAACAGTCGATACCCTAGGTGAATCACATGGGAAATTTGAATATCTAGTGAATTACTTTTTCACCCCAATTGAGTATAGGCTACCTAGTGGATGTGGGGCTCGAGTTTAAAACAGAAGACAACCCACCAAAGGAAAAAGAGGAGTCTGTGAACATGATTAAATTAGACCGAAAACTGATAGTCATAAAGT
Source organism: Laguncularia racemosa (assembly GCA_037954665.1). Classification (NCBI taxonomy): domain Eukaryota; kingdom Viridiplantae; phylum Streptophyta; class Magnoliopsida; order Myrtales; family Combretaceae; genus Laguncularia; species Laguncularia racemosa. The sequence continues at coordinate 4,084 of JBBMOL010000707.1, forward strand.
GCTATGAAGGATAACCTACTAAGGTGCAAATCCCAAAAAAGATATATGTATTCAATATCCCAATACCCTCTGAGAGGTATAAGGCGGTGCCTTTCAACTATTAGGCCCTTGAGCAGGAGAGACCTCCCATCATAGGAGGAATCACCCGTTCTAGGAGAATTTATGACCCTAAATACAAGATCTCAACCGAAGAGCCCAACACTGAGGTAAAGAAAGAGGAAGAAGAAGGGCTCTCTACATTCATAAAGATGGTCAAGGCAAGCGAATACAAGATTATAGAACAACTCAACAAGGTTCCAACCTATATATCACTTATGGGCCTCCTCTCAACATCTAAGATTCACATAGAAGCACTCTTCAAAGTACTCAAACAGATCATGGTACCAAAGGGCATTGCAACAGAGAAATTAAACCATGTCGTAGATTTAATCTTTACCATGGATCAAATATCTTTCTCTCCCAAAGAGTTGGGAGAAGATAGAGACCAACACACAAAACCACTATTCATAGTGGTGAAATGCAATAACACAATTGTCTCTAAAGTACTCATTGACAATGGATCTTCTCTCAACATATGCCCTTTGGCCACCCTTAACCTACTAGGGGTTGATGCAAGCAACATCAAGCCAAGCTTGACAATGGTTAGGGCCTTCGATGGGTCCAAGAGAGAAATAGTGGGGGAAATCAACTTGCCAGTAGAGATTGGTCCACAGATGTTCCACGTCTCCTTCCAAGTTCTCGACATTCCAAGGTCTTTCAATCTACTATTAGGAAGGCCGTTGATACATACCGCTAGAGCCATACCCTAAGTCTACATCAGAAAGTCAAGTTCATAGCAAATGGATAGATCATCACACTACTGGGAGAGCAAGACTATGCCATCTATAAAGAGACCGCCCTACCTTACATCGGGGAAGATGGTTCCGGAGATTTTGGGATCCAAATATTCAATGAAGTGAGTATGGTAACCAGCAAGGAGGGACAGTAAGGGACGTTTAGGTTAGGGTACGTTCTTACATCCCAGGAAGAGGCACAAGCAAGAGGTATCAGAGGCAGAAAGAAAGAGAAGCTAAGCAATACCCAGATGCATTTCCCACCCCTCCAACAATCATTCAGGTGAGCAACTACCATTCAAGAGCTAAGGATAAGCAAAACCGACGTCAGCAATGAAAGCTCAGCCTCTCGCACATCTAATTAGCATCCAGCTCTTAACAATTGGTTCTATTATCCTTGATAGCGCTAGGTCAGCTCAAGGATAGGGAACAATTATTAAACAAATTTCTATTGTGATTATTTTTTTCAAATTTAATAAATCGCAGCTTGCTTCTTTCGCTTATACATACATGTTTTTGCTTCACTTTACCCACAGATTCTCTACTGTCGAACGTTAAGGACATTTTACGTAAGTAAGTAATGAAAACATCGATATCGTTCCCAGCACTACAGGGTCAACCATTGGATGCGATGTCCTTAACTACGAAATAATACAAGAAAATTAGCAAAAACATGAACAAAGTAAAATTTCAATCGACAAGTCAATGGAGACAATAAATCTAGGGAGCACCGAGAAACCCAAAAACCTCAAGATTGGGGCCAATTTGAGTGACGAGCATAATCGTAAGATAACCGAGCTGTTAACTGAATATGTAGATGTATCCGGCTGGTCATATGGCGACATGCCAAGACTCGAATAGTCAATAGTAGTTCACAAGCTTCCTATGAGAGAAGATGTCAAACCTAAAAAACAAAAATTGAGAAGATTTAGGCCTGACATCTTACTAAAGATTAAAGAGAAAGTCAAAAAGCTACTAGAAGTAGGATTCATTGAGGTGTCAGACTACCTGGAATGGGTAGCAAATATAGTCCCCGTTCTAAAAAAGAATGGGAAAGTGCGAGTATGCGTAAACTTCTGAGACTTAAATCAAGCTACGCCTAAAGATAATTTCCCTCTACCTCACATCGACGTCTTGGTAGATAATACCATAGGGAATCATCTCTTCTCATTCATGGACGGTTTCTCAGGATATAATCAGATAAAAATGGCTGAAGAAGATAAAACTAAAATGATCTTTATCACAATATGGGGAACTTTTTGTTACAAAGTTATACCCTTCGGTTTAAAAAACATCGGAGCAACATATCAGAGAGCTATAGTCGTGATACTTCATGACATGATGCATCGAGAAGTTGAAGTATACGTCGACAATATGATAACTAAGTCTAAGGGAGAAGAAAACCATGCGGCTTTCTTGAGGAAATTGTTCAAGCGGCTAAGAAAGTTTCAGCACAAGTTAAATCCTAAAAAGTGTACTTTTGGGGTCACAACAGGCAAGCTGTTAGGGTTTGTTATAAGCTGAGAAGGCATCAAAATCGACCCTGATAAAGTAAAGGTCATACTGGAACTACCCTCTCCATGCACTATCAAAGAGGTGAGAGGTCTGCTGGGAAGATTGAATTACATAGCCCATTTCATCTCACAGCTCACAGATAAATGTTGTCTACTATTCCGTCTGCTGAAAAAGAATGCTATGGTAGAATGGGATGATGAATGCGAAGAAGCATTCAGAATGATCAAAGACTATCTCACCAATCCTCCAGTCTTGATAGTTCCAAAATAAGGAAAGGCCTTATTCTTATACCTCACGATACTCCCCGAATCCATGGGGTGTGTGTTGGGATAGAAAGATGAAGAAGGAAGGGAACGTCCCATGATGAGAGCCAAGCCGGAAGAAGAAATGTGGATCCTCTTGAAGTGCCGCCTGGACTGATCACAAGAAATCAAGCGAAACGATTCAAGGAAGCACTTAACGGGTTGATAAAGGTTGTCCATGAAGCCGGAAAGGATTGGAGCAATCATGAAGTTGGAACGGATTGGAACAACCATGGGAAGACCCTTGCTTTTATACAAGTCACACCAGACACGGGTTGAAGAGGGCGTGTATGTTCAAGGCACGACCGTATAGGAATTCCAAGATTGCACAGAATCATACACGGCTAGATACATGGCTAAAAGGCACGGCCGTATATGGAGACAAGCAAATCCACAGAAAGATACACGACCAGAAGTACATGGTCGTGTATGTGACTGGAATGTGCACAGAAAAGTACATGGCCAAAGTACACGGTCGTGTACACGGCCGTGTATCGCCTGCCGGCCAGCATGTTTTGTTTTCGTGTTTTTACGCAACTTATCTAAGCTATGTCGTTTTGGACTTGTTTTTCACGAATTTTAACCCTAGTATAAAAGCTCCTAGGGTTTAGAACAACTAAGAATTTACATCTTTGAACATTAAACACTTTTGAGAGGCACCTCTCTTGGTTCTTCAAGAACTAAATCGAACTTATCGGATTAATTTCCATGGCGTTCATCCCGACTTATCAATTGGTCTTCCATCCCGATTGTGGCGTCTTCATTTTTATACCAAGGTTCTTGTCTCGCTTATAGACAACGGGTCGCGGTTTCTACTTTAGGTGTTTGGGCGTCTTAGGCAACGAATTTCTGAAAGTATTGGTATTGGGTTTCGTCACGGGTTGGCGTGGTTCGTATCAGTTTGGTATCAGAGCTTAGGTTTGTCAAAACATTAAGTTCGGTTGAGGAAGGTTGATGGGTGTCGAATCCAACAAAAATAAAACCTACTCTTAGACAATTATATGATTTGCATATAGTGGTGAGTAGGGTCGAATCCACAGGGATTGGTTAAAGACATTTCTATTCAAAGGGCATAAAGATGAAAAGAAAAAGAGGGGGGTTTTGTTTATGAATCAAAATAAAGTCAAAGCAAGATAATAGAATCGTATATTGATAAAAGCCTAGCCAAAGGAATCAAGATAGTTTAATTCAAGGAATTGATCATCGATGCAAATGTTTTCTATTCTTATTCCTAGATAAACTGGTTATGGTTATTAACAAGCTCTAACAACCTATCTCTCCGTACTTCCTCGATAACCAAGAGAAGCTCTTTGATTATTTCTCTTATCGATTAGACAACCCCAGACAAGCGCTTAGGATTTAATCTACCAATAGCATTAAAAACTAGAGAGACCACCAATTCATGCCAGTAGATTATAAGATAACCTATTTAAACATGATCATACACCTCCATAACATGAATTTGATCATGTATTTTATAACCAAACATGTTATTGTGTCACTGAGACTAGAACAATCAAACAATTACGGATCTGACGTGCTAGTTGACAATATATTAACTTGCTAATTGAGTAGAAGAGCTCTATTCATACCAATCAACAAAGATAATAATGACAAAACGATCAGAAGATATATGAATACCCGAAAACAACGAATAGATTAAATACAAGTCAATTAGACCTCACAATTCGTGGAGAATTAAACATCTATGACCCTTTGGCTAGAAAAGTAGCTTAGCTACTCATGTTCATCAACAAAACAAAAATAAAAAGTAGAAACTTGATGAACCTAGTTGCCTGTTCTGCCTCCAAGATAATGCAAAGATTCCAGATTAAAAGATTAAAAGTTGTCCTCACCCTGTAGGGTTGGTTCTATTTATATTGTTAGAGGGATGGCATGTGATCTTTTGCTAGCAAGATATGAAAATATCTTTCCTTTTCCAAGTAGATTTCGAGAAGTGAATCTTCGCCTGCCTGGCACGCCCTACCACACGGCCGTGGGTCAAGCCGTGCCTTCCTCTGTGCATAATTCACGTATCATCTTCCGTGTCCAGTGTGTAGCACGGCTCCACCCACAGCTAGATTTTCAACTGTGCCTTCCTCTGTGCATGATCTACAAGTCTTCATCCTTGTCCAGTGTGTACCACGGTCTACACCACGGCTAGATCCTAGGCCGTGTCATCCTCTGTCAAAGTTCCACAATTTCTTCTCCTTGGCACATCTAGCTTCCACCACGGCTCCAAGCACGGTTTCTCCCACGGCTTCCACCATGGCCGTGCCCTAAGACGTGTCTCTCTCTGTTGAATGTCCACATTTCCGCCTTCTTGTCCAGTGTGTAACATGGTTTGCACCATGGCCGTGCCTCAAACCGTGTTTCCCCCTAAGCCGATACACGGCCGTGTACTTCATCCGTGTATCTTCCTGTTGATTCAAAACCAAGTACACGGCCGTGTACTTCAATTACACACCCATGTACTTCCCTTCGGCGGTGTAAATCCTTGTCTTTGAACCAAGTTGTAGATGACTTCTCTAATTTACTTGAATTGGCACCCTTGACTCCATTTAACCTGATTTATTACCATAATAGAATTAAGTACCATCTCCTTATGATTTCTATAAAATCAATAATGAATTAACACAATTTATACTATAAAGATTAAGTATAAAATGGCTCTATCAAAGGTAATATCAAAAACCCTAAATCCAATCATTCATACCAATTATTGTATTCAATTTCGTAGTATTGATTCTCTTTTGATAGTATAATATCGACTAGGCGATTGTTAAAAAAAAAAAAGAGTAAAAATCACGACAAAAAAAAAAAGAAGAGAAAAGAAAAGAAAAGAAAAACGTGATCAAGAGCAACAACCAAGACAAAAAAAAATTCGGATAAAAAAAAAGAGGAAAATTTACGAGCCCTAGAGTTGTTTTGAATTCTACGAAAGGAAATTGGTATAGTTTGGGTTAGTTCCAAGAGAATTGAGAAGAGGAAATTGGCGAGTTGATATCATCATTATTTGTGAGAATACACGAGTGACTGTATGATATCATCATTTGAGTGAAACACGTAAGGGAGTGTATCGTGAGGTTTAATTTTATATATATTTGTGTTAGTACTAATCTTTTCTGCAGTGACTATGTTGAGACAACATTTTCCTGAAGGTGAGAGGGGAAGGTTTGATGCTAGGTTAGTAATTGAGGCGTTGAGGGGAGAAATGAAGAGGATGTTCCAAGAGGGAATGGAACAAATTCATGAGACGGTAGAGCAAAGATTAGAGCAATTCACAAATGTATTCCAAGGGCGTAAGAGGGAGAGACGTTCTAGGAGAGTACCGAGGGGTGGAGATGAAATGACGGATGATGACTTTGATGAGCCTTCTGTTGGGAGTTATAGAGGATATAGTGGTCAGAATAGAGGAACTAGAGATTGGGAAGCTAGAGGAGATAGGAATAGAGAGGATGATCAATTGAGTAGCATAAAGATGAAGATTCCTCCTTTCCAAGGGAAGAATGATCCTGAGGCGTACTTAGAGTGGGAGAAAAAGGTGGAGATAGTGTTTGATTGTCACAACTATAGTGGGAGAAAGAAAGTAAAACTTGCTGCCATTGAGTTTTCAGATTATGCTATAGTGTGGTGGGATCAATTAATGTTGAATAGGAGAAGGAGTGGCGAGCCACCTATTAAGTCTTGGGAAGAGATGAAAAGAGTGATGAAGAAGCGGTTTGTGCCTGCGTATTACTATCGAGAATTGCACAACAAGTTGCAAACTCTGAGGTAGAGAAGCCGAAGTGTAGATGAGTATTTCAAAGAGATGGAAGTCACTATGATTAGGGCAAATGTAGAAGAGGATAGATAGGCTACAATGGCTAGATTTCTTGTTGGGTTGAATAGAGAAATCCAAAATGTTGTTGAATTGCAGCATTATGTAGAATTGGAGGATATGGTCCACATGGCTATAAAGGTTGAGAACCAGCACAAGAGGAGAGGTAGTAGTAATGCACGGTTGCAATAGGGTAATGGTTCATCCACTTGGAAGACTAATCAATGGAAGAAAGAAGAAAAGCCTTTACCCACCAAACCAAAAGGGTTGCTGAGACAAGCGGGTTCTACTCCTAGTAACCCAGGTAACCCTAATTTTTCTACTTCTAGAAATCGTGACATTAGATGCTTTAAATGTCAAGGTAGAGGCCATATTACTAGTCAATGTCCAAATAGGCGTGTGATGATTTTGCGTGATGATGGAGAGTATGAGACTGAGGGGGATAGTGAAGAAGATGATATGCCTCCATTAGAGGATGCTAGTGATGATGAGGAGCCTGCAATGGGAAGGCTAGTGGCAGTAGTGAAGAGAGCTTTGAATGTGCAGGTGAAGGAAGAAGAGGAGGTGCAACGGGAGAATATATTTCATACTAGATGTTATCTAGGAGATCACATTTGTAGTTTGATTATTGATGGGGGAAGTTGCACTAATGTAGTGAGCAATTTTATTGTTGAGAGGCTGGGGCTCAAAACTGTTAGACACCCTAGTCCATATAAATTGCAGTGGTTGAATGATAGTGGTGAGACTAAGGTGAGTAAGCAAGCCTTGATTGGGTTTCGCATTGGTAGATATGAGGATGAGGTGTTATGTGATGTAGCGCCAATGCAAGCATGTCATGTGTTGTTGGGGAGGCCATGGCAATTTGATAGGAAGGTTGTTCATGATGGCTTTTCTAACAAGTATACGCTTGTTCACCAAAGGAAGAACTTTAATCGTAAACCGTTAACACCTAAACAGGTGTATGAGGACCAGTTGCAGCTACAACAGTCCTTTGCAAAACATAAGGTGAGTGAAAAGCAGAGTGAGAGTGAGAGAGCAAAAGACAATAAGAAGAAAAAGGAATATAAAAGTCAAGATCAAAAGGAAAAGGAGAGGAAGGCTGGAAAGAGTGTGAGAGGCCAAGTTGAAGGGGAATCAACTTTGGTGGTGAGTGAAAAGGAGAGGGAAGCCTTACAAAAGGAGAGTTGTATGGCAAGAGCGAGTGTAGTGAGGAGAGCGTTAGTGATGAAGCAACCTATGTTGTTGCTGGTTTTTAAGGAAACATGTTTGACTACTAACAACTTATCTAACTCTTTGCTTAGTGTGGTTGTGTCTCTTGTGCAGGATTTTGAAAATGTCTTTCCGAAGGAACTCCAAAGGCAGGTAGATGAGTTAATGGAGAAGGGATACGTGAGAGAAAGCATGAGTCCATGTACAGTGCCTGTGATTTTGGTACCTAAGAAGGATGGGACATGAAGAATGTGTGTTAACTGCCGCGCCATCAACAACCTTACGGTAAAGTATCGTCATCCCATTCCTTGTTTAGATGACTTCTTAGATTGGTTATATGAGTGTAGTGTCATTCCTAGTGAGCCATGGATAAACATTTCCATAGATTTTGTGTTAGGATTATCTAGGCCTAGGCATGGTCGAGATTCTAATTTTGTGGTTGTGGATAGGATTTTTAAAATGGTTCATGTCATTCCTTGTCATAAAACTGATGATGCTATATACATTGTTGATTTGTTCTTTAGAAAGGTAGTGTGTCCACATGGTATACCTAGAAGCATTGTTAGTGATCGAGATGAGAAATTTTTGAGTCATTTTTGGAGATTATTGTGGGAAAAGTTGGGAACTAAACAGATGTTTTCAACTATCTGTCACCCACAACTTAATGGGCAAATTGATGTGGTTAATAGGACTTTAATTCAATTGTTAGGAACAATCATAGAGAAGAACATTAGGACTTGGAAGGATTGTCTACCATTTGTGGAGTTTGCATATAACAGGGCTTTATATAGCACTACTCATCGTTCACCATTTGAGATTGTGTATGGTTTTAACCCATTGGTTCCTATTTATTTATTGCCATTGCCACTTAACAAGTCTGTGAGTTTTTATGCTGATTCTAAGGCAGATTTTGTGAGAAAGCTACATGCACAGGTAAAGATTAGGATTGTAAAAAAAAATGCCAGGGTCGCTTCAAGAGTGAACAAGGACAGGAGACCTAAGATTTTTCAGCCTGGAGATTGGGTTTGGGTGCATTTTCGCAAGGAGAGTTTTCCATTGCAGAGGAGATCTAAGTTGAACCCTAGGGGAGACGGTCCATTTCCGATGCTTGGGAGAATCAATGATAATGTATACAAGAAAGATTTACCAGGTGAGTATCCAGTAAGTGTCACATTTTATGTTACTAATCTGAGTCCATTTGATGCAGGCAATGATTTGAGGACAAATCCTTTTCAAGAGGAGGGGAATGATGAGATCCATGATGAGAGCCAAGCCGGAAGAAGAAATGTGGATCCTCTTGAAGTGCCGCCTGGACCGATCACAAGAAATCAAGCGAAACGATTCAAGGAAGCACTTAACGGGTTGATAAAGGTTGTCCATGAAGCTGGAAAGGATTGGAGTAATCATGAAGTTGGAACGGATTGGAACAACCATGGGAAAACCCTTGCTTTTATACAAGTCACACTGGATACGGGTTGAAGAGGGCGTGTATGTTCAAGGCACGGCCGTGTAGGAATTCCAAGATTGCACAAAATCATACACGGCTAAAAGGTACGGTCGTGTATGGAGACAAGAAAATCCACAGAAAGATACACGACCAGAAGTACATGGTCGTGTATGTGACCGGAATGTGAACAGAAAAGTACACGGTCGTGTACACGGCCGTGTATCCCCTGCCGACCAGCATGTTTTGTTTTCGTGTTTTTACGCAACTTATCTAAGCTACGTCGTTTTGGACTTGTTTTTCACGAATTGTAACCCTAGTATAAAAGCTCCTAGGGTTTAGAACAACTAAGAATTTACATCTTTGAACATTAAACACTTTTGAGAGGCACCTCTCTTGGTTCTTCAAGAACTAAATCAAACTTATTGGATTAATTTCCGTGGCGTTCATCCCGACTTATCAATCGATCTTCCATCCCAATTGTGGCGTCTTCATTTTTATACCAAGGTTCTTGTCTCGCTTATAGACAACGGGTCGCGGTTTCCACTTTAGGTGTTTGGGCGTCTTAGGCAACGAATTTTTGAACGTATTAGTATTGGGTTTCGTCACGGGTTGGCGTGGTTCATATCGTCCCATATGCTATCTAAGCAAGAAGTTTACAGACGGGGAACAGAGGTATTCTGAAATAGAAAGGACTTGTTATGCTTTAATCTGGGTCATGCACCGGTTAAGGCAGTACACCCTTTACTACCCTATTGAGTTGCTAACAAGATATGATCCCTTAAAGTACTTAGCAGAGAAGCCCATTTTGTTAAGGAGAATCTCTAAATGGCAAATGCTTTTATCAGAATTTGATATTACATATATAAATCAAAATTCGATAAAAGGGCAATCTTTAGCTGATTAGTTGGCAGAACACCCAATTGAGGGAGATCTTCGAGAATCACAAGCTCAATTCCCTGATGAAGATATATTAATAGTAGAGGGTGAACCAACATGAGACTACAGGACAGAACAAAGCCCGAAATGGAAGATGTTCTTTAACAGAGCTGCTAATGTATTCGGGTGTAGGATTGTGGCTGTACTAATATCACCAGAAGGAATATAATTCCCTTCAGTGACGAGACTCACATTCCCATATACTAATAATATCGCGGAATATGAGGCATGCATCCTCGGCCTCAAAATGGCTTGCCACATGGAAATCCATGAATTAGAAGTATACGGAGATTCTTCACTCATTAAATTACAAAGACGAGGGGAATACAAAACTAAAGACCCTAAATTGGTACCATATCATCGACATTTGATAGAGTTGATCGACAAGTTCGAAGCAATCACATTCACATACATCCCAAGGACTCAAAATCAGTTTGTAGATGCCCTCACCATGTTAGCATCTATGATTCAGATAACAAAGGGAGCCGAAGTCCTACCACTGAAAATAGAAATTGAAAATCAGCCCGCCTACTATTTGATAATCGAGAAAGCACAAGATGATAAGCCCTGGTATTACGATATCAAAACTTTTCTCCTAGAAAGCAAATACCCTGAAATGACTAGCAAAAATGACCAAAGAACACTTAGAAGGTTAGCAAGTCATTTCTTACTAAATGGGCCTATGCTTTATAGAAGATCACCTAACACCACATTGTTAAGGTACGTGGATAAAAAAGAAGCAAGTGAACTGATGAAAGAAGTGCATGAAGGAGTATGTGGACTTCACATGAACGGCTACATGCTGGCCCAAAAAATCATGAGAATGGGTTACTATTGGCTAACCATGGAATCAGATTGCATCAAATACGTCAAGCACTGTCACTTGTGTCAGGTTTATGCAAACCGAATAAATGCCCCACCTAAGGAGCTTCATTCATTATCTACACCGTGGCCATTCTCCATGTGGGGAATCAACATCATTGGGCCAATCACTCCAAAGGCATCTAATGGTCACAAATTCATATTGGTAACCATTGATTACTTCACCAAATGGGTGGAAGCTTCATCATATGCCAGCATCACAAAAGGGGTAATAGTCTGATTCCTGAAGAGAGATATAATAGCCCGATATAGAGTTCCTGAATCAATTATCACCAATAATGGCACCAACCTCAACAACAAGTTGATGACAGATTTGTGTCAACACTTCCATATAAACTACAGAAATTCGACTCCCTACCGCCCTCAGATGAATGGGGCAGTGAAAGCAGCCAACAAAAACATCAAGAGAATTATCGAGAAAATGACAATCACTTACAAAGACTAGCACGAGATGCTACCATTCGCCCCCATGGCTTACAGGACCTCAATTCAAACATCTACTGGAGTTACCACATATTCTCTAGTATATGGTACTGAGGCAGTTTTGCTAATCGAGGTCGAAATACCATCCTTTCAAATCCTATCAAAAGTGCAGTTAGATGAGTCAGACTGGGTAAAGAAGAGGCTTAATCAGTTGAATTTGATTGACGAAAAAAGACTTGTTGCGTTATGTCATGGCCAGTGCTACCAACAAAGAATGGCTCGAGCATTCAACAAGAAAATGAAACCTCGATGTTTCAAGGAAGGAGATCTGGTGCTAAAGAAAGTCCTCCCAAATGTTCAAGATTCAAGAGGGAAGTTTACCCCAAACTACAAGGGCTCATATGTTGTATAAAAGGTATTGTCAAGAGGAGCTTTAATATTAACTCAAATGGATGATCCATAATTGAGAGACCCCATTAATATGGATGCTGTTAAGATGTACTATCCTAAGGTAAGAAAATTGAAATTTTGCCAAGGTTTATGAATGCCAATATTCAGTACATATTTCACTGGGTTTAGTTCACATTCTTTCTACAAGCAAAATTAATGTCTCTGAATGGTCGATTACATTTCAACCAATTCTCATTAAACAAACCTTCATAAGCACACTACCCATTACCTCACAATGAATAATGAACATTGAAATGATAATAAATCTCAATACATTTTGTGATATAATTCTACCTATTTTTTGAGCATATCACAAGAGTCGTGCTCACAAGAAAGAAAGTGCATTAAAGCCCTTAACCCTGCTTTGAAGTAAGAGTAAGCAAAAAAGGAGCAAACCAGCATGAAGGTTCGGTTGTTTGGTTGCTATCCGTAGTAAACCGGTAAGCATTTGGAGTAAATAACCATCATTCATCATGAATCACATATTCTAAGATAAGTAGTCTAAAAGACATCTCTTCTCAATCATTTGACCAATTCACTAGAGGCGTTTTCAGAAGTATTAGGTAAGTCAACCCACTATAGGACACTTCCCTAGACATCTTCTCTCAGGGTTAGCCCATAGGGGCACCTTCCGAAACACTTGTTCTTCGGGGTTGCAAGTCCAAGAAGACGCTTCCTACTACCGGTTAGTCAACCCACAATGGGGCACTTTCCTGGATATACTTTCTTAAAGTTAGCCCACAATGAGACACTTTCCTGAGATATCCTTCCCTATGGTCACAAGTCTAAATAAGACGCTTCCTAATTGTCAATTAGTCAGCTCATAGGAGCACTTTTCTAGATAATTTATCGATTAGTTAGCTCATAGGAGCACTTTTCTAGATTATCCCCTTTAAGGTTGCTAGTCCTATAAGGCACTTCTTGATATTGACGAGTCAGCTCATGTGAGCACTCTTCTAGAACACTATTTCTCCAACAATCACTAGTCTAGCCAGATGCTTCTATTATTAGGTGGCCAGCTCATAGGAGCGCTTCCTTAAACAATCTCATCTTTATAATTGCTAGTAGGACACTTCCTGTTGTTAGTTAGTCCACTCACAATAGCACATTCTTGAACAATCCCTAAGATGTTTCTTATTGTCGATTAGTTAGCTCATAGAGCACTTTTTTAGATGATATCTCACTTCAGGTTATTATATTGTTTAAGATCATTCCTCAAGCAGTATTAATCATCACAAAGCATTCATGGGATTATTAGCTCATGGAGCATTTGCCTACTAGAACCAAGTTCAAGATAACCAGCCAATTAGGGCGTTATCCATTTAATCTGTAGGCTAAAAATGGCGTCATTCTTGTCTTTGTAATTAAGTTTTCTAAACTTTACCACAAAAAGGGGTAGTTGTAAACACTCCATTTTTGCCCTTAATAATAAATAATGGTCAATTCTCAATTTTTTTTCGTTTTTTAATTTTTCTTCTAATTTAGCAAAAATAAAGGAAAAATATTCAAAAAAATAAAATAAATAAGGAAAATATACCAATTTTAGAAAATAATAGTAGAAATAATAATAAAAGGAATTAAATGATTTTTATAAATTTTTAGAATTTCAAAATAATATAAAAATAATAAAAATTGCAATGCATATATGCAAATTGTGTTTAATAAAAAAACAAGAAAATAGGCTAGCCTAGTTGGTCCGAGCTATAGCTTGATGCGTGCGAGGGGAGGGGGGTGCTTGATCACGAGTTTGAATCACGAGGGATGCATTCCGCATTTTGCGATTTTTTTTCTTTTTCCTGGGCCACGTGTCAGTAGCTGATTGGGCGACATAGGCACACGCCCAGAGCACGTGTTCATCCCCTACCTCTGTCCAAAATTGGCGCCGACGCGGGAAAATCCAAATCCGATCGTTTTAATTCAATTTTTTGCACAAATCCACTAAATCTTTAACCAAAATGAGATAAACATCATCTAATTAGCATAAAATATTAACAAAATCAAAAATTGGAAAAATCAAAGCAAATCAAAGATGGGTTTTTTCAACCGAAATCCAATTCGTCCCAATCGAAGGAAATCCGAGCTTATCTAGCTCGATTTCTGGTGCCTATAAATAGAGCACGACGTGGGGAAGCCAAAGCATGGATCAAAAGAGAGAAAATAGGAGAGTTTGAAGCCTCGTCGGAGTTCCTCTAAGCCACAACTGCCGATCAAGCTACGAAACACCACTTGGAGGCGTTTATGAAGAAATCCACCACCACGGTTAGATTCCCCACCCCGTAAAAGCTCAAAAGTAGCCTTCAAATGTCCACAAAAATTGCCAAAACGCCGCCATTGAAAACCCTCTAGCCGTCGTGATCCGACTCGACCCAACCCACGATCTACAACCCGTATCCAAGTAAGTCAGATTTTTTTGTTTTTTATTTTATTTATTTATTTATTGTGTTTTATTTATTTATAATTCAAAAATAGGAAAAAAAATAAAAATAATATTAGGAAAAATGTTAGAATTTTGGTTAGTTTTTTTTTTAGTTTAATAAAATTTAAAATAAAATAAAATAATATATATTAGAAAAAATAAAAATAAAAAAATTATAAAAATTATAAAATAATAAAGAATGTAAAAAATATTTAAAAAATGAAGATAATAATAAAATAATATATAGTAAAAAATAAATAAATAGATAATAAACAATGAAAAATGATAAAAACAATATAAATAATAATAATAATAAATAAAAAAATATATAAATCAAAATAATGAAAAGAAGGATTAAATAGGGATATAAATAATGAATTATTTTTATCACTTAGAAAAGAATTTTAAAAGTAAATCCAAAATTGGTTTTTCTTAAATCAAAATTTTTTCAAAAAAATAAAATGATAAAGCTTAGGCTTAGATTTTTCCAAAATATTGAAAATGGTAAAAAACGTAAATCCGTGGTATTTCCATAATTAAAATTAACAAACCCACTAAAGCTTTTCATAAAAAGTGAACTATAGCTTGTTTAATCTTGAATAGCAGATACGTAGGCACCCTTATGGGGCAACTCTAAAAAGAACAAAAAAAAAAAATCATTTTCCAAATTAGAATAAGTTTGTCTTAATCAATGAATAAAATAGAATAAAAAATAACAAAATAAAATAGAATAAACGGAAATAAAATAAGAAAGAAAAGATATTAGAATATGGTTCAAATTTTAGAAGGATAAGGTGGTAACTTTAAGGTTTAATAGGTTAGCCCCCCAAATTCAAAAACTCTAGTTTTCTTTCCCTCTTTTACAAAAATGAAAAACGAGATTTCACTGACTAGTTATCCAAATTAGGATTAATCTGCTCAATTAGTTCTAATTTAGTAATTCTTTCCCAACTTCAATTAGGTGGCGACTCTAAATAAAATAAAGTTCCTAGTTCAAATCGTGGATTTATATTAGATGAGCATAGGGTCTAATATAAATCGAATTAGGAATATGGATTTGGAAAATAAAAAATTAGACTCAACACCTACATCTGATCATTAATGTCTCGAACTCCTGTACATATTCAACAACTGTTTTACCTCCCTGCCTCAATGTTTGGAGACGCATAAACAACTCCTACCTATAGTGCTCGAGTATAAACCTTTTTCTCATTACCCGTTTCATTTCCCTCTAGGTATGTATATTAGCCTCATCATCTCTTCATCTGCTAATCATAAGATTTTTCCACCATAAGGCAGCATAGCCACTAAATTCTACAACTGCAAGACAAATGCGAGTGTGATCATCAATCTCATAGCATTCAAATGAAGGCATTTGCAATTTTATATATTCTAAACCCCAAAGTGGTCTTAAATCACAATTAAGATAAAGCTCATTTTCAAAATTATCATCCTTTTCTTTCCTAAAAGCATGATAATCACCTTCCATCCTCCTACCCCTATTGCCTCTAACAGCTCCTTCCCTGTGAGCATTTTAGTGGGCTACCCGAGGTGGGGGTGCTTAAGGGTTTGCCACTGGTGGTTGTGGCATCGTCATCTGATCTACCTATGTTGCTAATGTAGCAACAATAGTAGTAAGATCCTATAATTGTTCCTCTAATATTCTTCCACCTGTAGCACAATGCGCTTGACCTCTTCTAACCTGACTATTGGCCTCATTGCCAATCCCACCATTCACACTATCATTTGACATGATTTTGATTTTTTTTTTTATCACTCAACACTAACTCATGGTACTACTCACACACACTCACAACACAACACCTTTACGACACCAAGTTCTCTAATTCACAACACACACGTACACACCATGTCACAACAACACGCCTCAACAACAACAAACACCTCACGTATACACACAACACAAACCACAACAATACACATTTATACACACCTACGGTGTTAAAAACAACTAATGCTACACACAACTTCAATGGCTTCACACACATACTTCCACACTTCAATACACACCACAAGAAGTCTAAATATCATGGCAACAAAGCAAATGGAAGTAAAATCTACGGTAACAAAACAAAATGATTCCAAGCTTAGTCAAAGTGTATTTAAAGTAATTAATACACAATAACTCCACAAGTAATGATTGAATTCAATTTCAAAATATTTCCTAATTCTTCCCAAATGATGACCTCATGGCAAGTCTTCACTATCCAATTCGAAAATCACAAGAACAACCACAACTTCCAATTCCAAAATCACAAGAACAACACGGTCCAATCAACTCAAATACCATCTATTGGAAACTAATTACAATTAATCCTCTAATTCATCCACGACAAGGGAACCCTATTATGATTCCTCCTTCAAATTCAACTCATAAAGCAATTGGAAATGGCACAATTTCAAGTAGCATACACTATTTCCACGTGAAAACAACAATTGAACAAAAGCATTACATAAACCCTAAATTCCCAAATCAAGATCTCTACTTCCACGTGCAATTCCCTTCTCAAAAACCCAAGCTCTGATATCAAATTATGATGTGCTCAAGACCAATTACAAGTACACAATGCAATTGAGAATTCAATTACACAATAAGCAATCCAAAATGGCGTAAACCCCTAATCCTTATGAACCCTAATTTTGATGTTAAACAAGATAGAAGAAGAGCAATTGATGTTTTGTATTATAAATCAAGGATGGCACAATAAGGAGCCAATTTCTAATAAATTGGGGCGTGAACCCTAAATTAAAAATGGATCCTACTTTATGTGAACTAAAGATAGATAAGAGGAGCTAATTCCTTACTAGATGTTACGTACTAGTTGAAATTAGGTTTGATTTTGATGTTGATGATATTATGCACAACACAATCAAAATCCACTCACCACATTTCTAGGAGAATTGATAAGAGTAAGGGCGTGAAAGGGTTAGCTTTCCACAACAATTGTAATATGAAATTTGTGTTTCAAAAGTCCCTTATAAAACCTACAAAACAAGTATTTATACCCTACTACAATTATGGAAAAATAACCTAAATAAAATAGTACACATGGTTGGTTACTTCAAGTTCCAATCATATTACAAGGAGGAAACACAAGACCCGTTCTCCTTTAGGTCAATTCGGTTCATTATGAACTGTGGTCCATTCACAAACCAATTGCTATTGTACTTGGTCGTTTTCTTGTAAAACCGACAAAATGTACCTACTAAAATGTAAAAACAATTATTATGGAATAAATAAAGATAAAATGTGAATGTCTTGGTTCTATTTGTTCAAGTAGGCTTCCTAATGTTGGATCCAGAGGTTTGATTCCCATTAATTATCCTAACTATAATATTCTTAGACAAAAATTTACGTATAGTCTAAATGAAATATTATGAATTTATATATATACTTAAAATTCCTAATTAACTATCATAAACCTATAATTTTAATTTCATTTATATGTTGTCATAAATTATCTAATGAACCCATAATTCACTTAATTCCCATATTTCAAATTTATGTGTGTTTAATAGAAAGCATTTTATTACAATTAAATGTTTCATTTGGTGCTATTTACTATCAAATTTGTGAGTTTTCACATTAGACATTAAGTAATTTTTAATTTTAGATGTAAAATTAAAAAGGGAAATGAATTATTTTACAATTGGCAAATTGAGTTTAAGATCTCACTAGAACTTCATCTCCAAGAAGGAAAGGTTTTGCATTATGAGAAAAAGGTAATTTTCTTGTAACTAATTTATTTCAACATTATGCATGTCAAGCTTAGATCTTGTGATAGATTTTTTTTTTTAAGGAAAAAACATTCAAAATTATGTTGCATTTTCAAAATGCAATATAAGCCAAATGTGTATCAGCATCCCTTAATTCTCGGATTGCATTATCTATCATGCTTTCAACTTAATGCTTAGTTGTGATAACACTTTTAATTAAAAATTGCTTGTAAATGCTCTAAGACTGTGTGAAACCAATCAAATTGGTAAATTTAGTGCAACATAATTCCTTCATGTGGTAAAACTCCATACAAATGAAAGTTCAAATAAAAAAACATTTTAAATTTTGTAAGAAAAAAAGAATAGTAAATTGCAAATATACTCCCTTATGTTTGCTTCATGTGTGTTTAAACTTATGGATCTTTAGAAGAGAGATTTTGAAATCTTAAATGACCATTCTCCCTTGATTTTATGAATTTTCTTAATTTTAGTTTTTTAATTATTTTAATAAAAGGAAAACTAGTAAAATGGCATTTATAAGCATGTTTTTAAAGATTTAAATGTCTATTAATGATGTGCTTAAAAGTGAGTCTAAGCACACAAAATCCAATTGAAAGACCAATTACACAATGGCAATACAATTAGTCCTCTAATTGTGTAAATCCTCAATTCTTATAAACCAATTCTACAAACAAGGATGTGAGCAAGATTGAATATCTAAGTATGATAAGCTTTGATACCAAATATGATGTGCCTAAAATCCAAAGCACAATGTACACATTCCAATTGGTGAATCAACTAGATAACTCCACAAATATGGCATGATAAGTTGATGAAAAATACTCTAAAATAGCGTGCAAATAGGGAACAAACAACTCCAAATGACGTGTACTAAATTAGACAAAACCAATCCAATAAAGAACACAAGTGATTCCAATTTTCAACTATAAAATGGCGTGAACCAAATATTGACTAAGGAACTCTGATTGTGTGAAACAAAACAATAAGGACCAATCCAATCACAAACTAGATATTACTCACTAGATATAATTGGATGCAACTTAGAAATGACCTTGATATAACTCACAAGGATTTCTAAGCCAACTCGCCACAATTCCACACTTGAAATTGATAAAAGTAGAAGCTTGTAAGAGGGTGTCTCTCACGGCTACAAAAATGTATAATTTGATGTCTAAGATAATGTCCCTCCAAAACCCTAGTTAGCAAGTATTCATACTTGCTCCTATTAAGGTAAAAACACTCCAAAAATTACAACTATGCCACTATAGGGTGGCAGGTCCTAAAACATAAATTACAACCAAATAAAAATGTCCCAAAAACTTACAACATAAATGGTTCCAAGAAAATAACAAACAAATAAAATAGTCCTTAACATGCTGGGTCTTCAAATCAACTCGTTGGTCCAACTTATCTTCGATTTAGGTCGGTTTATGAATAACCCACAAGCTGAGTCTTAGTAAGTTTATCCATGGCCCTGTAAAGCCTAATAAGTGTGCCTATTGGAATATACAATACATGAGTAATATAATAGAGGTTAGTAAACAAATAATTCTGGGGTCAATTTGCTCAAAAAGGACCCTCATTGCCAAGATTTGAAATCCTTTGGCTCTTGCCCTAATGATAGGTCTTGTAAGACTTTGATTCCTATCAATTAAAGCCATATAATTCAGTTGGTATGAACACTATTCTCTATCTAGGATGAAACAAGTTTAAATTTGGCCAAAAGTAAAAAGGTTTATGGGAATAAAAGCTCACCTATAAAGATAGGAAGGATCATTACAAGAAAACTATGCTTTAGAGACAAAAATTTTGCAACGAAAAATATTTGTCTCTAAAATGTTGTTTAGCTACAAATTTGTAATGAATTTCAAACGACATAAAAATAACATGATTTTATAATTTTATTCACTTTTGCAACGAAATTTAAGATAGTGATTTATAAAGGTTTCTTCTTATGAATCAATCTTCTCTGCCAACACATAGTAAGTGATCCGATTATCTACACTAGAATATTTCAATATTTAAAACAAATCAAGATGAGGCATACAAGCTATGCCATGAGCTATTAGTTCTGACTCAATCTTGGCTCCATATTCCTAACTACAAGAATAATGCAAGTTTACAAAATCCTCTTACTATTCTCTCAAAAAGTCTCATAAGCTACTTAAGAAAGAGTAAGCAATTCAAGTGAGGATTACAAATAGAGTTTCCTCAAGTTTTTGCACAATAATTTAGTAAAATAAAATTGCACAATATCATTCAATAATTTTGTTCTTGTCTTTTCTCACTATACTTCGATCTTTGTACAACTCTCTTTATATAGCCATTCTCCAAGTCTTCAAAATGGAAGTAACTATTTTAATAATATTTCATATTTACTTCCATAAATATCTCTTTTGTTCATTGTAATTTGAAAAATTCTTCATATGATAAAAATGATTAGATAGATTATCCTAATATATTATTCCATAATGCTAAGCCTTCAATAATATCTTTTCTTCTTTCATATAAATGCTTCTACTAAAGCTTTAGATTTTGATTTGCTAGATCCAATTTTGTTGTTCTATAGATTCTATTTTTGCTATTTTGATTCTACTATTTTAATTCAGTTGTTTTAATTCTGCTATTCTAAGTATTTTGTTTCTAAAGTTATTCTATTTCTAATCTTTAGAATTCTAAATCTATTTCTAATTTATCTTTATGTTGATTTCCAATTTCAATGTTGATTTCCAATTCTAATTCTAATTCTGATTGATGAGTTCCAAAGTTGTCAACTATACATAACTTCTTTCTATACTTAAGAAACATCTTTAATACGAGGTTTCAAATTTTATGTTTCTTCTTTTAAAGCTAAATTTTCATTCAATATCACTTCCTTAGTAGTTTTTAAAATAGTGTTTTCATTTGTTAAAAGAGAATTTGTTTGACTTAAAACTTCTTTTTCACTTTTCAACACATTGATGTCATTATCTTACTTTAAGATCATTGCCTTGACCTTTGAAAGAGCACTTAGTACATCAACATATATATCTTTAGGCATAGATTCAATCTCAAAGTCAGAACATAAGTCTAATTTTGCCATTAGACATAAGTTAACTTCTCTTCATCCTTTGTAAAAGCATCTTCTTCATTCTTCGACTCATCTAAGTTGCTTCAAGTAGCCATCAAAGATTTTTGTTTCCTCTTTTTTTTTTTTTCAAGTTTTGTGGTAAGTATGTGACACTCATATTTGATATATCTCGGATTTTTTTCATTCATATCACATATCATCTTTCTTTTCTTTATAATTTTTACATGCACCTTTTTATTTCTATTAGTGTTATACTTTTTAATAGATCTCCTACCACACCTCCTAAGAATTTTTTTAAGACATCCGATCAACGAATTGAGATCCTCATCCTCATCACTAGATGATTCTTCACCAAATTCATCTTTGACTTCTCTTACTTTGAAAACACTTGACTTGTTCTTTTTTTCATTGCCTTTAGCTCAGAGCACATCTGCCTCATAGGCCATGAGTTTGCTTCTTAGTTGACTGGGTGTAATCTTGCTCATGTCACACACCTCTTCTATAACTGTCTTCTTTAGAGTCCAAGCTTTTGGTAGTATCCTCAACATTTTACATACTAAATCTACATCACTAAATTTCTTGCCTAGAGATGTTAATTCATTAGTTATAACTATAAAACGACTAAAAGTATACTTAATTTCTTCACTAGGTTGAACTTGGAAGAGTTCATATTGTTGCATCAAGGAATTGATTCCTATCTCCTTGATAGTATATGTCCCTTCATTAGTTTCTCAAAGTATCCTATATCTCCCTTATTGTATTACATGAAGAGACTAGATAAAATTCAAATGGAGAAATAGTAGTAAATAGGTGATTCTTGGCATTAAATTTCCTTTTAGCTTCCATCTTGTCAATGTATCTCATGATGGAATTCTTGATTTTAATATCACCATTTTCAATAAATTCTGATGTTTGGTAGTTTATGCTCTTAAAAAATATCTCTATCCTAGATTTCTAACAAGAAAAATTAGTGGCATCAAAATATGGTACTTTGCATGTTTAGATTGTTAAATTATCCACTATTGATCTTTAAACTTGAAAGCTATCAAGTTAGGCTTTGATACCAATTGTCGATACCAATTAGCAATCAAGAGGAGGGGGTTGAAATGATTGCTTAAGATTTAAAAAATTTCATAAACAATCCCTTTTCTATCATTAAATCTTTACGGTGTTAATCAATAAAATATAATGAATATAAAAGTTCCTCCTTATGAATCAATCCTCTCTTCTAGCCTGCAGCCACAGATCCGATCATCCATATTGCATATGATTTGAGGCAAGTATACCTATCAAATTTTATAATATAGTGTATTAATAAGGATATTGTCCTACAAAGATTACAAGTACTAATACTAACCTATATCCTATTATCTAACCAGTAAATTATAAAAGTTAATTGATCTAAAACCTATAACTAAATATTAACTAATTAACAAAGCTTAAATTGAAAGAAAGAAGAGCCAAATAGATTATTATTAACTTTAAGATGAAAAAACTAATATCTAGACTTTGTTTTCCTTAGAAATTATTATGTAATATTAACATAATAGCGTATTTCAAATATCTCATTAAAAACAACGAATTCCCTAAAAACAAATTAATCAATTCCGAAAGAATTATGTAACTTATTTATAAGATTATATTAATTCTCTTCAAACATGCTAGATCTAATTACACATTAGATTTCTCAATCCTGATGTATAACATCAAATTGATAGAATAATACCCTAGAAATATTAATCTATACAATATCAAAAACACATGCTTGAATAAGGAAATCTAGGAATTCATTAAATAGCAATAAATCCAATCACATAATAATCTTATGATTTACAAGTCTAGATATTAAGAAAAAGTAAGCTCTAATCATATTGAAAATAGAAATCCTCAATAATGTAAAAGCATACATCATTAAAGAGATTGAAGAAAAACTCTAATTTCTTGAAGTATAAAAAAATAGCCTTCTAGTCTTTCATGTCAAGTCTCCCTTTCCTTTTATATAGTGAGCATCAAAAACTTTGTTTTTAGGCCAACATGTTGTCTAACATAATCAAGCTTTAGGTCATATTAAAATTGTCAATCAAAAACTTAGAAAACCGGATGCTATAGTTGACACGACCTAGACATGGTCATGTCTAAAGGTCGTGTCTAAGTTGTGTTGTAAAATTATTATCTCTGAGAGATACACGACTAATAAACATGATCGTATCTAGCTCCCATGTAACTCTTGGCTTTTATGCTTCAAATTCAACATGATCTAGACATGGTTATGTCTATTGCCCATGTCTATCTTCAAAACTTCATAACTTCTTCTGTTTAGCTCCAGATTTATTAAAATTAGATTCCTTTTCTTCCTTTCTAATTCAACTATCTATCAAAGCCTTAAAATCAAAATATTACTCAATTAAAATTCAAACTCTTCAAAAGCATGCCAAAATAAGGAAAAAATACTTTAAATCTCACTTGATAGATATATATATATCAAGCACCGATCAAACTTCTCCACACTTAAGCATTTGCTTATCCTTAGGAAAATTTATCAAATCTAATAATAGGATGATAAATACTTAATAAACTTACTATTTAAGAAACCAATTACGAAAATTTTATTTAACCCTATAATAACTTAAGAAACAAACTCTTAGTTAACTTGCAATTTCAAAAGAAATTAACTATAACTCTAATACTTTTCAATCAACCAACTATCTTAAACATACAAAAGATTTGAATTCACTAATTAATCAATGCAAATTAAAGTTTAATGATATTATTTAATAAAAGGATTTCCATGATTCCAAAACTCAAATTATCATCTTCTTAATCAAGAAAAAGTCATAAATACTTTACTAACTTTACTAATATGTCACACCTCTACCCCCACCCACGCGCCACCACCCCCACCCCCCCCCCCCCCCCCCCCCCCCCCCCCCCCTTGCTCTTTAAATTTTCTAAACACTATAATCTAAGATAAATACATCTCAAATCTAACATTGTCAATTAGGATATCGTGAATGTGAAAATCTACAATTCAAGCTTAGATTATAAGGGCATCATCATGGGGGAACCTTATGCCTTCAAGGTTATCATATATATATAAAGTGATCATGGTATCTACTTTGGGGTGCTTCGCCTAAGTGCTAAGTACATTCCGATAGCTTCTTAATCGAGCATATGCCTTACATTATGAGAGGGAGCATCCTCCTATAGCTAGTCCTCCGATAATAGTATTTATTGTGCTCCATATGGAGCAGGCGTGCTATTCCTACTCCATTTCTTCCCTCTCTTCCCTTTTTGCTTGCTTTGGGAGTTTATCACTCTCTATGATGTATTCCTATAAATACCCCCATTAAATGAGATCTTTAAGGAATTCTTTAGCTATGTGCAATTTTTAATGGTGTAGCCCCTATCTCTATGAAAGTCATAGTATTTGTCAAAATTTCTTCTAGCTAAGTTATTCCTCATCTTATCAAGCCAAGTAATGATGCCCCAGTCTTGTGTCTCTATAAAGATGTCAGCACCAGGCTTATTGAGTTGGCTGTGCTACTTATAGAAGGGATGGTGTGTCTTTTGCTACCATTACTATTTCAAGCGGAACTATTACTTTTTGAGGTAGGACTAAGTCTGTCTTTTACCAAGGGTTAGTCTTTACCATTTTTCTTCTTATTAAAGGATTCTTACTCGACTTGCCTTTTGGCTAGTATGGCATCTTCCTAAGCAATGTAGTTTGCTGCATGTTCTTGAAACTTTTTGAAATTCTTAAGTCTATGCAATGTAAGCAAGTAGAAAAACTAAAATCAATCCTTTACTCCATTGACTGCTACATTGAGTGCTACACTCATGTCATTGTTAGGAATCTTGAACATCACCTTATTAAACCTAGAGATATAATCCCTCAATGTCTTATCTTGCTTTTTTTGGAAAAGGTTGAGAGTTGAGAAATCCCGTTCAAGCATCTCACTTATCAAAAAGTGTTGATAAAACTGCATAGTGAGCCCACAAAAACTAGAAATAGAATTTAGCTTCAAGCTTCAGAGCTATGCTCATGTTACCTTCTTCAAAGTTCTTGGAAAGGTCTTCCATATTATTGCATTAGAAATGCTAAAGAGGTTCACTTGAGTTGTATAATAACTCAAATGCTCCATTGGGTCAATCATTCCATCATAGAACTCCAACTATGAAATTTGAACATGTGTCGAAAACTACTCATCTTAGATTTCTTGGGTAAAAGGGGAGTTCACCTATAGTTAACATGTCCCATAGGTTAGGTTTACTTGAATCTTTCACCTCATTAAGGTATTTGATCATATTATCAATATCATCTATAGACCGATCAACCAAAGATCTTGTGGATTGTGCTTTGGATATCATTCCTATCATTGTTTTGTTAACCCTTAGGTTGGGGGCTCGATTTAGACTTGACAACGCATTCCCATGGTGTTATGAAATACTATCAGCATGTTGCTCACTTCATAGCTAAGAGTGTCATTGGGAGCAATCATTAATTTTACTAACCTAGCCTCTTAAGTAATGATTTTCAGCCAACAAGTCGACAAGTTATCTTTTAAGTCTTGTAATCCTATCTTCATCTCCCTACTACATAAAAGGTAGGACTAAAGGCATTGTAGGGTGGTTATTTGTAGCAGCTAGTGGATTGTAGTCATTAGGGATATTCTTGCTAGAGTTTCTTCCTAATCTTGTGCCAATCATAGTCATAGTTAGCCTTAATACGATGGACACCAATTATTGATTGCTCTTACTACCTAGATGTGGTCTTAAGCTAAATCGCACTCTCGAGCTTGAGGAAATTTAACCTACAAGATAAAAAAAAATGAGCTATCGAAACATTAGAGGTATCTCTAGTGCTTAGACTCTGACACTCAAGTTAGAGAAGCAACATAAGGGTAAAGCAATCAAAGTTTATGGAGGGGTATAAGATAATTTTAACTAGATAGAGGGACCTCCTTTTATATTGTTAAAATGACGTACTATTTTAGGTAAATAAATTTTTCATAAACACACCTTGGTTATAATATGAAATACTCACTTGAGGGAGTATTCTTCAAAAGATGCAAATTACTTTCCTAATTTATCTAACCAGTTTTGAGCACTTTTCTATTCTATAGTATGGCTGAAATAAAATGGGTCTTAAGGCCTTAAGCCAATATAGGCATATAACAAAAAGTATAAGAAAATAACTAGACCGATAACTATACAATTATGCCTTTAATGTGGCATATCATCAACACATAATATTGTTTGAATGATAGTTAATTTCAATGGTCTAACAGGCATTCATAACAATTTGCCCTTTTATATATTTGTTTTTTTCATAGATTATATAATTAATTTTGGAAATTGTGAATAAACCTCTTTTCTTGGTCCTTAATAAATACCCTAGTGTACTAGTTTACATGGTCTAATGTCCTTCGCAAACCTTTCTTTTTTGTTTATTATGTAATCAATCCACAAAAAAGTCTTCACATCACTATTGTTAATTATTCTTAACACCAGTACCTCAAGAACACTTGCTAAAATCCTTTTTAAGAAAGAAGAAGAAGAAGAAGAGAATGTGTTGATGAATGTACAATGGTACATGTCAATGATAAAAGAAAAAGATTTTCACATTTCAATACATTTGATCATTTTTTTCCCCTAAGTGTATAATCAAACTCCAAATAGCAAAAATTTTCCTTTAGATCTCAACTAGTGTGGTAAGTATTTATTAGGAAACCCTTAAAGAAATAGAGAGATACTAAACTACAAAAAAGAAGAAGGAAATTTTTACATATTTTCCATGTATTTGCTCTTTTATAAATTGCGTTATCAATATTAGAAAGATAAAATGATTTCTTATTTTGAATTTGTTAACTAGTATTAGAAAGCACTGGTTAATGGAATCATAATTAAAAAAAATTATGTACTTAGTCTAAACATTTCATGTTTTTCTTTCTTTTTCTTTTTTATTTGGGTCCTAAACCCTTTTTTTTATTTAAGTCATAAACATTTGCAAAAATTTGCAGACAAAGCATTTTCTTAACACTGTTAAGTTATCTATCAACAAATGATGTAAAGCAATATTTAATTAATCTAAGAAATTGTATTAAATAGATGATATAATAAAGTATACAAAAATAAAAAAATTTCAAAATTGCAACAAATAAAAAAATTACATTTTAACCACCTATAGGGGGTCATGTTGCCCTCGCAAGTGGTGGGTAGCCACCCATGGCCACTAGTGGGTTGAACGACACATTTTTTTTAAGTAGGTAACAAACTAAATGGCCTAAAGTGGCCATTACAACCATCCTAAGGCCAAGGGGTGCCCGTCGAGCACCTATAAGGGGTTGTATGAACCATCTCAAGTGGTCACTAGCCACCCTTTAGCCTTAGGTGGTTGGATCTTTCTTTCTTTTTTAATTTTTACATGTTGATAACCAATTTCAAACATAGGTCTTAAGGCCTAACATGACTAAGTCTAATAGCCTAACATAGCTAAGTCCAACAAATTAACCTTGTTCACTAAGCCTAGCACTAAAAGGCAATGCGCCTAAAGTTCTCAACACTCACAATACAATAAATGAGAGGGGATTTGCACGGTAGAGCAATTATATTAATTATGCCATGTTTTGTCAAAAGATCACACTAATCTCTTATTTTATGGGGGTTGACAAATCACATCATAGTTAACAAGCTATTAACCAATCAAGATCCAACAATCTTTCTACAAATACTAACATTAAACTTTATGCATCAGGT
The DNA here is from genome assembly GCA_037954665.1 of Laguncularia racemosa. Taxonomy (NCBI): domain Eukaryota; kingdom Viridiplantae; phylum Streptophyta; class Magnoliopsida; order Myrtales; family Combretaceae; genus Laguncularia; species Laguncularia racemosa. Next base: position 31,902 of record JBBMOL010000707.1, read on the forward strand.
CCAAACTTCTATACTCTTCAACTATAATTCCTTTATCAACAAATTCTCCTACCTATGACCAACTTAAATATTGAAGTAGTCACAGTAAAACAAACTCCAACATCCATTTTAATTGTTTGTTGTTATCATAGTTGTCAAAATTGCGAGTTAACTCGCACGTTTCTATGATTTTAGTTGGTGAGTACATTCTTAGTCAACTCGTATGTAAAAACATTTTTGAGGTAAAATCATAGTAAAATCATGATTCCACACGTGAAATCGATAAAATCGTGAGTCCATTTGTGTTTTTACATTTCTACTAAAAGGTCTTATTTTCCATTAGCAAAAGGAGTGAAGAGGAAGTAGCTCGGTGTAGTTGAAGACGTGCAACCCAGAGAAGCCTAGCTTAGCCCAAAATTCAAGTAAATTTGTAGGCTATAGCTTTCATTCTTTAACTATGTCAGGCATCACGGTATGTATGTGTACTATTTCTAACTTTCTGTTCTTATTTTTTTCCATCGGTTCCTTTTGTTTAATAGAAACTTGAAACATCAAATAGTATTTTTTTTTTCTAATCTTGAATCTTAAGTGTCGATCTTATGTGAGGTAAATGTTAACCTTCAGGAGTTGCTGCTGCTGTTGTTGTATGTTCTGTTAGGGCCGGCGCACAAGAGGAAGTTGATGTTAGGGCCGACACTTACAAATAATAATAAAGTAAAGTTAAAAAGAGGAAGAAAAAATAAAGGCATAAGATTTTATCTTGGTTCACCCGTTAACTAAGGCTACGTCTAGCAGAGAATTCCATTATAATTAGCACCCCACTCTCTTGTTTTTATCACGCAATTACAAGTGAAAAAGAGAATATATAGTAACAGCTATGAGTGGGACCCACATGCTTTCCTATCGTAAGGAAGTATGAGCCACACCCTAACATGTTTGTCTGTCATCACTCGTCACTTGTTAGTGTGTTGCATTGTGTTGAAGTCTTCATATTTGTATTCATCAATTGTTGGTCTTCTTGTTCCTATTTATGATCATGTTCGTGTTAAGCACTCATGTTTGATTGCTACAACTTTTCTTATTTTAATTAATATTTTTGTAATAGTAAATAAAATAAAAGGTAGATAACTTTAACTTTATAATAATTTTTTAGATTTTTAATTTTACAGATAAGGTATAAATTTATTTATATTTCTATCTTTTCAATATCTCATAATTATAATACTTTTAAATATATATTTTTATGTAAATATATTTTGAATTAATAATCACGAATAGTGCATAAATTTACCTAATAATATATAATTTTGAATGCTTTTCTTGTTACAGTACCTTTTTTATTATTTACTTTTGGTTAGTAGTTATTTGTCATTTTTTTTATATTACTCTTTTCTAATAATATATCTTTGTTATCAACTTTTATTTATTAGTAATTTCTTAAAATCACAATTGATTTTTAAATTTTATCTATTATCTTTTAGCTTTTGTATATAACTAGGTAAAACTCGGTTTCTACATGATTTATCATTTTAGAAATAAAATATCTATATTATATAACTTATACTTGATTATTTATATTATAACTTTTATTGCAAATTTGCAATTTATGACCAAAATAAGTGTTGAATTTTCTTATTTATATTATCCATTATATTTTTTAATGACTATTGTAAATAAATTTATAATATTTGGAAGTTATTTTACATAGGTTGTAGAAACTTACGTTTCTACGTTCCGATTTCACGGATCCTTAGCGATTTTATGTAAAATCATGATTTTGACAACCTTGGCTATTATTTCAAGTTACATAAAGCCTATATACCCAACTAGACAAATATCCATCATCAACACTATATATATTTTTTAATTTTTTTTTTATAATTTTATTTATTTATTGTATTATAGTATATTATATTATTTATTTAATATAACTCTATGGATCAATTAAAATGTACCACTTATAATATATTATTGAAAAAGTTAACGGTATTAAAAATAAAAATAAAGAAAAAACCATTATTTATAAACTTTTACAAAAGCTAATGTCATTGTAAGATAGATCCAGCTTTTGTTTTTTCCATCATGCTGTAGACCGAGCTTTGAAGTTTGGAAGTACAGCATTGCTTACGTTTCTTAACGGAGACAGAAAACCAAGATTTCTTATTGGAAATAGACGTCGGGTCTTCAATTTCCTCTGACAAAAGAGACCATTTTAGGGGCAAGGAATATATATACCATTAGAATTTAAAGCAGTGAAGACAAGACTGATCCCGCAACTAAATTGGTTTTGAATCAAGGACCTCTCCTGGCCAGATGTCAACTTTGTCCTTAAGAAAGCACGTTTCAAACATGCATTAGCCTTCATCAAACGCAGCAGCCGCGTGCTGAATGGCAGTAAACTTTGGATTGATTTTTCCCTGCGTTGTTTTCTACAAAGCGAGCCTCCTTCGACCTTCAACTGTTTTATTTGATTGATGGAAGGGGCACGGGGGGCACCAATCAAGGGCATAAATAAAATAAAATAAAATGAAATAAAAACTTTTTTCTTTTTAATGCATGCAGAGATATGCTCAGTGGCTTGGACGAGGCAGCTATTTGTCGTGCTTTTCCAGAAGAGAAGGCCTGTGCAGACCTTTTGGCGTGCTTGGAGCACGATTGTTAGGAAAACTGAGGAAGTTTTGGCTTATTGAAATGACAAAAAATTTAAGATCTTAAGAGATATAAGATAAATTGTCCTGCTTAAACAATTTAAGCCATCCACTCAGAGTTTGTTACGAGAAAATTTAAATGTAAACTCTCTTAGAATTCGATTAAGTTTTGATATTCAAATAGCAAAATTTGAAGTATTAAATCGCACTGAGGTGATTAATAAGATGTAATGCGTTTATAGTACTTTCTACGATGTTTTAGAAGAGCAAAAGCATAACAAGATATGCAGAAGTTGAAGCTGAAATTCCTTTCACATTTTGAGTTACTACTCTTTTATAATCCAAACATTACTTTGAGAAATGAATCTTCCAGACAGTCATGATTCTTGGGATTTAAATTTCATCCATTACATTGAGTTTAGATAAGTTACGTATTGATTTGAACCATTAATCACATATTAATATAATCTAAATGATTGTGACAATGCAATTATTTGATCAAAATTGCAACTCTTAAGTAAATTTAACATTCTATGGAGTTCTACAAAATTTCAAATTCGTCCCAATCTATTCCTCAAGTCGTGTGTTTTCGGTAGGCACTTTTTGTTATTGCTTCTCTCTAGATGATGATATTCATTCCAATTTGTTGCATCTCTCACAAGTTTTGTTTAGTATTACATAAACTTGAAATAACAAAGATAGAAAAAAAATTACTTTTGAGTATCATACAATTTATTACAAGATTCATAAATTTTACATTTGGAAGAACATGCAATATCATATATATCACTTTTTAATAGGATAAATTACGTGAATATCCTTTAAAAAGTTTTGAAGTTGCATAAACCCTTAGTTTTTCAAAAATCAGCACATGTACCCCTTGAAATAACAATGGAGCCCATTTCATTTATGTCTTAGCTACTTATATGTAATTTCTCTTATACGTAGCCAACTCATGTAATATATTTAATTAAAAAATCTATAATTAAAAAAATTAAAAATAAAAAAATTAGAAGAAAATAAAAAAAGGAAAATTAGGTGGCTCGCAATGGTCGCATTGTTTTTTTATTATATAATTTTTTTTTCTTTTATTTTTCTTTTTTTTTTTTCCAATTTTCCAAATTTTTTTTAATTTTCTAAAATTTATAGTAGTTTTCTTAACTAAATATATTACATGTATTGTTGACATCAACATATTAACACATAAAAATGTGTATCCTATAGCTAGTTTAGGAGATTTATGTTTTGACTATTGAAAAACTAGAGGTTCCATGCAAGTTCAAAACTTTTGAGGACGTGTTCATGTAATTTACCCTTTTTAATATTACATAAACTTGAAATTTCTGGAAAGAAAAGAAAAATTTACAAGTTTCACATATCTATAGGGTACAAATTCCAAAATGTATCTAGGGTGCTATAGAGTAAATTCTAATTCTAAAATTTGGAAACTGGTACCTTTTAAGATAGGGTATGGCCTACTGGTAAGGCCTCATATCCTACCCATCTTATACCCGCTTACCCTAATATAAACAACATACATACATACATACATATATATATATATATATATATATATTGAATGAAATAATCTTTACTAATTATTGTTTAGTATTTGGTTATCTAGAATCAAAACGAAAATAGTTAGTAATAATACTATAGCTAATTTTTATATAATCAAAGTAAAACTTAGTTTTATATATATAGTGATTGTAATGTGTTATGTCTCTTAACTAAAAGTTAGAGAAATTGTAAATAATGCCATTAAACTTTGACCTAGGTGCCTATTTACCTCTTAGACTTTCAAATATTATAAATAACCCTCTTAAACTTTAATAAATTAATAATATAAAGGATACTTGTTTTTTAGTTGAAAACACTAAATTCAAAGTTTGAAAGGTGATAAAACACATTTTGATAAATCTAAAGGATGTTGATGCACTAAGGTCAAAGTTTAGAGAGAGGGAGCATTTACAACTTTTGGAGTTATATGCCAATCTATCAAAGTTTAGGAGGGCAATTTACCACATCTGGAAGTTTAAGGAGTGTATATACACACCTAGGTCAAAGTTTAGGGGTTATTTACATTTTTCCCAAATGTTAACTATAACTAATGAACTATGTATCTATATTATATAAATACAAGTCAAATAAATTAACCATGGATAGGCAAGACTCTAATTAAATCACACTTAATTACAATACATATAATTGATTAATATATAGGAACAACTATTAAAACTAATATTTCACAGCTCACTAAAACTGTAGAAAATCGAAATCTCCTATTAAACAATAAGATTGGGTAGTCAAAATTTCAAAGTTATAAGTCAACTAAATTAAAAAGGATAAAAGTTTTAATTAAATAAATAAATAAATAGAAGTCATAAAGTTTTCCTCTTAAAATCTAATTTAAGCTAAGTAGATCATAATCCTAAACCTATCCTTTGTGACTTGAATTGAGAAACACCTTTTAGTTTGGTCTTAACTCATTCCCAATTCTCAAGTAGCTTGCAAAAGAAACTATTGGAAAGTAAGCCACCATTGCTTAATGAAATCATCCATTATACCATACTGTAAGCAAAAGCTAGTGAGCTATCAATCATTAACATATTATGCATGATACAACCATATGAATGCAATGGTATACAAAGCCATCTAGAAACTGTATATAGCCAAAATTTATGCCTTCCTAACATTAGGGTTAAAAATAAGTTTCAATGTGTTAACTCTAAGCTCGAATCACTCTAGGCAATGGCCCTCCCACACCTTCATATAGCCCCTCTACACCATCAAATGATACTGATGGACTTCTTTATGCAAGTCATGCAATGCATATCCAATTTGCTTTTAGTTTTGATAATTATTAGATATATTGCAAGGCGATCAATCAAATATAGTAGACTCTTAGCAAAGATGCAATGCAAAGTAATATAGCAACCGATATCTTATTTCTATATTATTAGAATAATTTTCACATAACAAAGCAACCATATCAAACATACACATATCTTAGTTCCCCACACAATTCATTTTCATGTCATTAAATTAATATGCAACTACACTATAAGTACAAATGAGTACGATAATCATAGAGACTAAGAAATCAAATAAATAGGTTTTTAAGGCCTTATAGTACTTATAATACAAATTTTTTTACTAAGGTTCTAACTTGTCTAGTTATGAACTATTTTCTTGTTTTAATCATAAATTTCTCATTTTTAGTTGATTTTTTGTGCTGTTGTGAAGCTAACAACTTGTACTTTCACATGAGATAATATGCAATTACAAGCACTCATTAATATCTAATTGACTTATAATTATATACATGTTTTATTTAGTTTACAAAACAAATCAGCACTTAATATACTGTTAAGTATATTCTATTGAAGAAAAATTTCTTATGGTATGTTTGATTCATCTCATAAGAGTAAAATAAAATAACTATTTCTCCTCCTTAGATCTATTTCCATGTTTGGTTGGTGGAATCACTATTGCTATAAAATGAATAATTGCAATTCCTTTATAAGATTAAGTGAATAGCTATTTTTTATTTTTTTTATAGTATATTTCTATATTTATTCGTGAGACCTCCATGGAAATACAAATGATAGCTATTAAATCTCTATTTTATTCCTTAAGAATAATAATTCTATTTATACCTTATTCTATTTCACAAACCAAAATGTATCATTAGTTATTTAAGAAAAATATAAAGGTTACTTTAATAAAGCATTTAAAACTAAATAACACCTTCAACTCGCATACAGGGTGATATTCATTATTTTAAAATAGACCAATTATTTTACTATATGTGGAATAACATGCAAAATGTAACCCCTTGGCATGTTTACTGAATAACAAATTAATTACAAGTGGGAGTAATAAATTTAACGTGCTATATATTATGTATCACTAAACATAATTTATCGTGAGCTTTCAAAACATATACTAATTGGTATACATATATAGCACTTTGAAATATTTTGCTTTGATATACATATATACTAATTATGCAGATCATAGAGTGGATAGTAAATATAGGTTTGACTACTCATATTAACAAAAGGTCTCATAACATATGATGTTAATGTGGTTATATTAATTGTATATAATAATCTACTTCGTCTTTTAGTGCAAGGGTAATTTAGTATTATGCTATTTGATTATGGAATCAACAATTAGGGATCCGACTAGCAATTTAACTAATCAAGAAAAATAGCAAGAGGTGAGCTACTTAATAAAGTAAGTAATCATAATAATAAATCAACTAATTTATCAAACTCATTAGAAAACTAGAAATACATATAAATCTAACCGGTATTGCAAATAATCATTAATTCATTCCATTATAAATAAGATTTCACTGTACTGATTCATTGATTTAAGTTATAGTAATATATACATATATATAAATAAATAAACATTTACTAAGACTCGAATGGAAGCATTGATGCTATAGTAAGAAAGCGTAATAATATCCTTAAAAACTACCTTATTTCTATAAGCTATTAATTGCCAGTCATTAAGCACAACCGCTACATCCTAATTTTAGGAAAAGTAAATACGATTGGTATTAACTAGTGATCATACATTCCATCCATGCCGAGAAACCTACAAGATAAATAAAACAACATGATTAATTTTCTCCAGGCTTTGTTGTATCTTTAATTGCAACAGAAACAAATCCTTTTTTAATGGAGAAATTACAAAGTCGCCATGATTAGCCTATGCTTTCCTCAAAATATAGATTACTGTGCTGCGATTAAGGTTCCTACACGCCAGCACTTTCCCAACCAAGAGTCCCTCATGATCTTGTCTTTAAGAACCCAGGATTTTGTTGTCGTCTTCATCTTGATCAACTGAATGGAATGTTACAGGATCATTTGATTATGAAGCCATGCCCACTCCTAACAATGAAATAGAACATTGGTCAAATAGATAGACGATAGATAGAGTAACCACTCAAGACGGGAGATCACAGTAATACGAAAGCACAAGCAATAGGATAGATACAATATGGAGGAATGATTCGATAGCATAAATAAATAAAAGAAATTGAAGTCATCTTCGGTTCAAGTTAAAGACAAATTCAGAGAGGATTCTCAGAAAAAATCTTCATATATTTTCATTTATAAAGTGGATGAATACAATTGGCTACTATAAAATTTTGTTTATAATATTTTCTATAACAATTAATTTTCTAACTAATTCATCTAGCTATTTACTAACTTATCTAACTAAACCCCTAAAATCGTGACAAAACATTATCCTCAAGATTTACGGAAATCAAAAAAAGAAAAAACAAAAACAATATTAAGTAATTCCATCTAATAAAAGTAAGAACTTATCAAGCCGACTAAGTGAACAAAAGTTGTCATGGAGAAATTGAATTCCACGAATAAGGATTTCAATCATGGTCAAATAGAAACCATATCACATGATCAGCATGGCATCCCTATCAAATTGTAAAATCATTAAGTTCTTGATCATAACAATTGCTTCGACTGCCATTATATTATGATATTATTAATTTTCTTGATTCGATGAATGTTACCAATTGTAACTCGAAATTAGTTTATTCTTAATGACTTTCTCGGAAATAATCTACTACAACACTATATATTTTCTTTCTCTAACATTTGTCGATTATTCATTTCCATGACATTGTTTTCTTGAACATTTTTCATATTAAGATGTTGCATAATTCCCTTTACTTCTTTGATATCATTTTCCATAACAAGTTGAATTGTTTCTTGAAATTTTTCTTTATCCATAGCTTTTCTAGTTGGTGCAGCATCTTGATGTGCCTAAACACACTTGAAAGCACATTCAAAAGACTTAAGAAAAACTATCTCAAGTCAAGGCAAAATCGGATCCAAAAATAAGGGCAAAATGACATGAACCAAGTGAAGATATGATGAATTCCAAATGTCCAATGATATAATTAGAATACCACACTGGTAATACCTTCTAACAACCTCTTAATTTCATATAATCCACGCAAACAAACCTCAAATGACAAAAGAAAAACCGTAACAAAAATAATCCCTCTCAAATAGTGAAGAACACGTTTTCAAGGGAAATTTTCAATGATGAACCAAATATAATTGATAAATACTTCAAATAAGCACAAGAATTCGTGAACAATAAGAAGTATTTTTGACCAAGAAATATCTCACTTCAACCCTAGATATGACACACTAGAGAAGAAAAGAAATCACAACAAAATGAAATTGATATAACTCACAATTTCAAGATGTTGCACTCGCCACAATTTCAACTTCTTGGGATTGAAATTGATAAGAGAATTTGGAATTAAGAAAACCCTAAGCCCTCTCACGAAATGTGAAGTGTTTGTTCTGCAAAAATAAGCCTCCTCAAACCCTCTCTTAAGCAAGTATTTATACTTGCTACTCCTAGGGTTAAAAAGTGCTCAAAATTACAAGTTTGCCACTTTTAAGGTAGCTAGCTCTAAATGAAAACTACAAGGAAATAAAGGTGTCCCTAAACCAAAATAGTTCATAAAAGAAGAAAGATATAAAAGAAATGGTCTTCAAGATGCCGGTCTTCTATAGGATCCATCGGCCCAACTCATCGCCGGTTCAGGTCGGTCTATGGATAACCCACAAGCTAAGTCTGAGTGAGTTTGTCCATCGCCCTATAAAATATGATAAGTGTTCTTGTTGGAAAACACAATACAAGAATAATAGAAAAGAGGTTAATATATAAATAATTCCGGGGTCGATCTGGTCAAAATGGGCCCTCATCGCCAAAATTCGAATTCCTTTAGTTCTTGCCCTAATGATAGGTCTTGTCAGATTTTGATTCCTATCACTTCTTCTTCTTCTTCTTCTTTTTTGGTTTATTAATTGCACTTCTTCTATATATTCAACAATTGTTTCTTATATATGCCCATAACTTTCTTCAAGTTGATGCATGTCTTCTCTAACTTCCTTCAAGTCTTTTCTTATTTTCTTCATGCCATCTCATCTTTCATTTATATCTTCTTTTAATTCCTTTAATGTATCTTTTGTTTGTTGTTCTTGTCATGAAAGGGTCTTAAGCATAATCAACCTTCATATAAGGATGATTTAAGCTTACAAGATGAATACACGTAGGCTATCAAGTGCCAAAGTTGTCATTGGCACTTAAACTGCAATGCTCATGTTAGAAAAGTGCAATAAGGATAGCAAGGAAGTGAGAGTTTTTAGAGAGTACTCAATCCCTTACCTTGGTGGATTAATCACTTATTTATACTATGGGGGTGATGAGATATTTATGCCAAGTAAACCTTCCCCAAAAGATATTTTCCTTTATCTAAAAAGATATGATGAAATGTACTTTAGTAGTTAAATGTACTTTCCATGTTTATCTCAAATACCTAAAGGTATGTCAAGCAAGCAAATCAAAGGTTGGTTGAGCTAAGCCCTAAAACCCAAAGCTTAATGAGGTTATAACACTTACCCTCCACTCCCATTGGTGACTAGATCGTGACGGGAATATAGACTGAGATGGACCTCACACTAGGTGATCAATGCTTTAGCCAATAGGTGCTTACTTGAGATGAAAAGTTAAGGGTCCAACCTTGGTGTTCAAAGCACTATGGTATGTGTATCTATCAAGCTACCCTTGAGCTAGTCAAGGCTAACTAACCCGAGCTTCATTTTAATGAGCCATCAATGAGAGGACAAGCAAGTGGAGCCTAGGTCTAAGCATGGGATTGCCCTCTAGCATCTCAAGATGATGAAGCATACTAAATACACTTCCATCATTTCAACTATTAGACATAACTCTTGCACATGCACCCGTGAATCAACACATATAATGCACAAAACACATGTAGCATCAAGAAGGGGTATAGCCATAGAGGTTAAAATAATCATAGCCCTTTATTTCGATAATGGGACATGTGTCAAGATCTAGCGTGTCCTTAGGATTCATGCGTACCTCTGCTAATCGTCAAGTGATATCGATTTATCCTACCATCCTAAGACCTATAGGCAAATGCACCTATCAATTCCATACTATAGTGGATAACAATATCAAGTGTCAATCCCAGAAAGGTTATGATTACTAGTAATTACCTTTTTTCTGCTATCTAATCTGCAAAATCAAATAAAACAAGTTGAAAACAACAAGTAAATTTTAAGAAAACAACTATCTATAAAAGCATACCCGAATATTGAATCTCTTTAGAATTACTAATGTAATTAACTAATCATTATCTAATTTTATTATTATATTCTTAAATTGTGGGAATTCCTAAAATGAATTAATAATTATCTCAAGCCTACTAATTCCTATTTTATATTAATTAATCAAAATATCTTCCTAATTAAAACTCCTAGAATCACATTACCTTCAATCTATGAATTCCACTATTAAGTTTGACCATAATCTAGAAGATTTACATCGTCTTATATCTAGGACTACGTGCAACTCTTTTCAATTACGGTAGATCTATTCAAACATATGATCTCTCAATCTCCACGAATAAAATAAAATATCAAATTAAGACACCAGTAATATTAATTTGCAAACAACAAAGAGCACAAAATTGGATCACAAAAATAACAATAGCTTCATTGAATAACAAACTAGAAAATTACATGTTCATTATAGGGTTCATCATACTCAAGTATAAAAAGAAAATTAAGCTAACATCATATTGAAATTAAAAGCAAAACTATAAAAATAATGCATTCAAAAAAAACATAAAAAAATTCAATAACATATTAAAATAAAATTCTATGACTACTCTAATTCTGACTCTAAAATTCTATATCTCAAAGCTTGGACTTTGCCCCCCTTTAATATTGATCAGACACTTCCTATCTAAGAAAACTATAGTTTCCTAAAGCAGAACCAAAATCTTCATAAGTGAGGAAACTAAGCTTCAATAGATAGGGAATTGCATCTTCTTGAATTAGGAAACTTAGCTTCACATGGAGGAAATTGAATCTTCTAAAATAATCATACTTTGGGAAAGTAATTTTCAACTTTTGTAATTGATTTAGAAGGTAGGACCTTTACCAAATGGGAAACTTGTCTTAAATAGGTAGGAAATTTCATCTTTAATCTTATTTGTAAACCAAGAGAGTAATCTTTTAGCAGCCATGATAGAATAGGAAAGTTCTTCCTATCATGGCTATATAAGTTCCCGTTCATCTCTCAATGAAAAATCTTGCATGAGCATGTATCCTTTTCTATAAATACATGGGCACCAGCATGATCCTGTACATGACCATGTGCTTGTGCTTAACTATATAATTTTCAAAATTCCATAACTTGTTCATATAAGCTCCAAATCGCATGAAACTTGTGTAATTTATTTATTTTTAATGTGTAATACAACTAAGTTATTCCTCAAGTTAACATATAATATAAATTTTGAATAAACCTATATATAGATTTTCTAAATTATGGTTATAAAATTTAAATACATATACTTTTTAATAAATATCAACTAAAAATTCTTTTACATGTCATGTTACACTTTACACATTCCATTTTCTTAAGCCATCCTTAAAAGCTCTCTCAAAATCCTTCAACAAGGTAGATGCAAATGCTTTATGGATGTATTACTGTCCACTCCTAAAGAGTTAGGTCATCTAACAAGCATACAAGAACAAGCAACTTACCTTAATGGAAGGCAACCACATCTACATGTATTAGATGTATTTTGAGTAGTTTTCTATGAAGGCTTTATTGAGGTTAATGTGGTTGATACACATATGCCGCTTCCCATTAGACTTCGTAACTAGCACACAGTTTACTGACCAAGTAAGATAAGGATCCTTCTTCACAAAGTCCACCTTAAGAAGCCTTTGCACCTCCTCTTCTATGGCAACTTGTCACTCAAGAGCAAAGTGCCTCTTTGATAGAGGCATTTTATACTCAATATTTATAGTATGAATTGTGTTAATTTATTATTAATTTTATAGAAATCATAAGGAAATGGTACTTAATTTTATTATGGTGATAAATCAGGTTAAATGGAGTCAAGAGTGCTAATTCAAGTAAATTAGAGAAGTCATCTACAATTTGGATCAAAGGCAAGGATTTACACCGCCGGAAGAAAGTACATGGGCGTGTAGTTGAAGTACACGGCAGTGTACTTAGTTTTGAAGCCACAGGAAAATACACGGTTGACATACACGACCGTGTATCTGTCTTGAAGAATCAACAGAAGGAGGCACGGCTCGTGATCTAGCCGTGGTGGAAGCCGTGTACTTGGCTTAGAATCAACAAAAATATACACGGTTGAAGTACACGACCGTGTATCTGTCTTGAAGAATCACTAAAGGAAGGCATGGCTTGACATCTGGCCGTGGTGGAAGACGTGGCACTCACTGGACACGGATGAAGAATTGTAGATTATCTACAGAGGAAGACACGGCTTGAAATCTGGCCGTGTTGTTGGGCGTGCCAGGCGGACGATTATTCACTTCTCAAGATTTACATAAAAAAAGGAAAGATATTTTCGTATCTTGCTAGCTAAAGATCCTTTGCCATTCCCTTAACAATATAAATAGAACTAACCCTAGAGGATAAAGGGAGTTTTTTTATCTTGGAGACAAGAAGGAAGGAAGGAGGCAGAGCAAGGAAACCGGGAACAGAGGCTTATTATGTTTTTACTTTTAATTTTCGTTTTGATGATGAACATGTGTAGCTAAGCAGATTTTCTAGCCAAAGGATCATTGAAGTTTAATTTTTCACGAATTGTGAGATCTAACTGAGTTGTCTTTAATCTATTCTTTGTTTTTAGATATTTATATATCTTCTGGAAGTTTTGTCAATATTATCTTTGTTGATTGGTATGAATTAGAGCTCTTCTACTCAATTAGCAAGTTAATATATTGTCAACTAGCACGTTAAATCCGTAATTGTTTGATAGTTCTAGTCTCGGTGACACAATAACATGTTTGATTATAAAATAGATGATCGAATTCATGTTGTGGAGGTGTGTGATCATGTTTAAATAGGTTATCTTATAATCTACTGGCATGAATTGGTGGTCTCTCTAGTTTTTAATGCTATTGGTAGATTAAATCCTAAGAGCTTGTTTAGGGTTGTCTAATCGATGAGAGAAATAATCAAAGAGCTTGTTTTGATTATCGAGGAAGTAAGGAGAGATAGGTTATTAGAGCTTGTTAATAACCATAACCAGTTTATCTAGAAATAAGAATAGAAAACATTTGCATCGATGATAGATTCCTCGAATTAAACTATCTTGATTCCTTTGGCTAGGCTTTTATCAATATTCTATTTTATTATCTTGTTTCAATATTATTTTGATTCACAAACAAAACCCCTCATTTTTCTTTTCCTCTTTATTCTCTTTGAATAGAAATATATTTAATCAATCCCTGTGGATACGACCCTATTCACTACTATAAGCAAATCATATAATTGTCTAGGAGTAGGTTTTTATTTTTGTTGGATTCGACACCCATCACTCTTCTTCTATTTTACAACCTTAGAGGTCAAGTCAACGTTGAGGTGGTGTGTCATCACTTTAGGTGAGATGCTTGTCATGTCATAGGGGGACCATACAAAGACATGGATGTTGGCCTTAAAGAAGGCAATCAATTGGTGGTATAGCTCAGCTGAGACTATTGTTCTTATTTTGTGTTCTATTCAGGGGAGCTTCTAATTTGTGTTGCATCAATCTCCACCACTAGTTCCCCCTTGGTTCCTAACTTTTCCTCAAGTCTAGCTTTAATTGTGAGGACTTTCCATTGTGATAGCGATTGGAGATAGCAGTTCCGAGTTAATTACTAGTCTCCCTTACATACTCCAACTCCTTTGGAGTAATGAATTTTTCCCCTAAGTGCTTAGTGGAGGAAATCATTCTCATAGCATTCTATCAAGGTTGACCCAAGATGATATTATAGGCTAACCATGTGTTGATGACTAGGAAGTCCACTGGTACTTGGATGGTGTGGGTGCCATCATTAAGCTCTAAAAGGAGGGTTATAATTTCTTCTGGTTTTACTGGTTGATTGTTGAAGCCAAAGAACTGGTGATCATAGGGCTTCAATTGTGCCTCAACTTTGTCCTTAATTTGATCAAAAGCTTTCTTGTAGATAATGTTCATAGAGCTACCATTATTAATCAATATCTCATAAACCTTAAAATTAGCAATTCTTGGTTAGATGATGAGGGCATCATCATAGGGAGCCATGAAACCCTTAGTCTTTTGCTTTTTGCATTAAGGACAACCTAAAGGTTTTTTTAGTAGGAATAAGCTTTAATCAAAGAGCTAGACTACCCTCCTACTATGGGGCCACCCACAATTATGTTGGTAGTGTCATGGGTAGGTCATGCATCACATGCTTGCTCTTGTTGGTCATCTATCATAGATTATACAAACTTTCTTTTCATCATTCCAAGCATCTTATTCATTTGTAATTCATGACTTGTAGTTTTAATGTCTACTACTTCAACCAAACTGGTTTCCTGTGATCAAATTACTATGGGCAAAATTCAATAGCTAATCTAAACAAAACAAACTTTAATCCTCATGTTTAGCAAAAGAATTTTTATTCCAAAAGTAAATACTTAATCCACTAAGGAAAAACACCCAATTAAACTTCATTGGATATTATCAAGCATATAATCCTTGCAGTATAAAGTAAAAGCATATGGTATAAGCTCTTTGCTAGATATTCTCCCTTTTATACATCTTTGTTTTATTCAATGAATGTTCACATTCATGTTCTTTTGATTTATTCAAGCATCTGTTTTGACGGGTTTTTGCCCGCTTCTTTTCATGAACTTTTGCCTTTTTCGCCCTTATCGTTATAGTGAGTTCATTGAGTCGGCAACATCCCGAGCTCATCACTCAAGTGACCGGGTTTTGAGATACCCCTACGGACTCTTCCTCACTCTAACATTCAAGTTTGAATACTCTTAACTCAATTAGTTGAGTCATTGGAGTAATGGCTATGCTTGATTTTTTTTTTTTTAAGTGTTATGATTGCTTTACAAACAACTTCAAAGAGTATACAGTAGCTAATATAACCTAGAAGTAAACTTGTTTATTTTACACTTAAGGACTCGACTTACTCTTAGACTTCCAATTCTAAAGCTAAATACAAGGTAAATTTGTTTCTTAGAGATTTCACTACTTAATTTTAACCATGTATTCTAATCACAGCAGTGGGTGAGTAAAGCATTTGAACAAGTCAATTTCACATTTTGTAGATGCTTATTACAACATTTAGTACAATCTCTAGATTTCATGATAATTTTGAAAAAATTTGGCTTAAAATTGCTTAAGGACAAACATTCAGAGTATAAGTTAGTTCTCTATTCTCTATATTTTATTATCCTCTCCCCCACACTTAGCTTGAACAGTGTCCTCACTGTTCCTAATTTAGCACAATTGAAGAGGAATTAACAACATAAAGGACATTAGAGAATAAGAGAAAGGAAATATTAGTACTTCCCTGGTATTGGAGTGCTCCCTTTAAGCTTTGGAAAGTGTCATCTAATGATATGTATCCTTGCTGCAGCCGATCCAAAGAGTTCAAAACTACACTAAACTAAAACAAAACAAAACTAAAACAAACCAAAACTAATGCAAAACAAAACTTTTTTTTTTTTTACATGGGTTGCCTCCCATGAAGCGCCTTTCTTTAACGTCTTTGGCTAGACGTTCCTGGCTAAATATTCGGATAAGGATTTGGATTCCAGCGTTGGTGCCTGTGGTAATGGGTTAATAACATCCGCAACAAAAACAGGAGATGGGTTAATAGCATCCGTAACAAAAACAGGAGAGATATCGTTAGGATGTTTCATGGCATCATAAATGTTAAATTTAATCACTTCACCATCAAATTCCATAGTGAGGGTGCCATCATTTACATCAATTTTCGTTTTAGAAGTCTTAAGGAATGGTCGCCCTAATAATATCAGTGATGAAGTATGAGAATCACTATCGTCCATGTCAAGCACATAAAAATCAGCAGGAAAAACCAACCCATTGACTTGAACTAAAACATCCTCTAGAACTCCCTTAGGATAAACATTGGACCTATTAGCAAGTTGAACAATAATACCCATTTCCTTGAAAGGACCAACATTTAAACGTTGATAAACAGACAATGGCATGACATTGATAGAAGCTCCTAGATCACACATGGCTTTAGCGATTCCAAGATTACCTATTTTGCAAGGGATAGTAAACATACCTGGATCCTCGCATTTAAGAGGGAGCTTCTTCTGAATAATGGCGGAAACATTTTCACTCACACTAATCTTTTCATTGCCTTTTAGCTTCCTTTTGTTAGTGCACAAGTCCTTGAGGAATCTAGCATAGCGCGGTATTTGCTTAATTGCATCAAGTAAAGGAATATTTACCTCGACTTTACAAAACGTTTCCAGAATCTCTTTTTCTTCCGCTTCCTTCTTGGATTTCGCTAATCTGGAGGGGAAAGGAGGTGGTATCAATGTGACCTTCGATGGCTCATCTAGAGACTTGCTAATCTAGTCGCCCTGCTGGCTCGGAGTCGAAGTCTCTTTCTTGGTCTCTTCCTCAAGATTAGACGGATGTCCTTTCTTATTTGATCCCTACAATTCTGTTCCACTTCTCAAGGTAATTGCATTAACGCTTTGCTTCGGGTTTGTAATAGTTTGAGAAGGTAACTTACCTTGAGTTTCTAACCTGTTTATGACTGAAGCAAGTTGGCTTACCTGATTCTCCAAGTTTTGAATGCTTTGCTTTGTTTCCTCCTGAAATTGTTTGGTATTCACAGCTAGAGACTTAACAATATCCTCAAGGGGCATACCTGAAGTGGAAGGAGCTTGGGGTACGTGGTGTGATGGCTTTGGCTGGAATTGTTGGACATGTTGAGGGTTATTTCCATATCGGAAGTTAGGATGATCCCTCCATCCAGGATTGTAAGTATTCGAATAGGGGTCATACTTTCTTTGCGGTTGTCCTGGAAATCCGCCTACAGCATTGGCGTATTCATGATTGTCATCTTGCAATGTGGGGCACATGTCGGTCGGATGATTAGGAGCAGCGCAAATTCCACAAGCCTTCACCTGCTGCGTTTTTCCAAGAGCTAGCTGCAGAAATTTGATGTTCAAGGTTAGACACACTTACCTCATTTACCTTCCTTGAAGAAGTATCGTGCCTATACCCAAATTGTTGTGAATTAGCAGCCATAATGGAGATCAATTCCCTAGCTTGACCAGGAGTTTTGTTTACTATGGCGCCTCCACTTGCAGCATCCATCATCTTTCTTTCCATCGGAAGTAGGCCTTCGTAGAGATATTGGATGAGGAGTTGTTCGGATATCCCATGTTGTGGGCAGCTTGCACACAATTGCTTGAACCTCTCCCAATACTCATGAAGAGTCTCGGTGTCCCTTTGTTTTATACCACAAATTTCTCTTCTTATACCAGCGGCTCTAGATGCGGGGAAGAATTTATCCAAGAAGAGTCTCACCATATTAGTCCATGTGGTTATAGAACCCAGAGGCAAATAAAACAACCAATCTTTAGCTTTAGTACTTAGAGAAAATGGAAAAGCGAGTAGCTTGATTTGATCGTCGGTTATTCCTTGCGGCCTCATACTAGAACACACTATATGGAACTCTTTCAAATGCTTATGAGGATCTTCATTCTCAAGACCATGAAATGTAGGTAGTAGATGTATCAACCCAGATTTCAATTCGAATTCTACGGCTAATTCGGGGTAGTGAATACAAAGTGGTTGTTGATTCACATCCGGCCCAGCCAACTCCCTTAAGGTTCTCTCGAGATTTGCCATGTCTTCCTCTTTTTCAGAATCAAAGGATGAATCTGACAAGTCCGATACTAAGTTCGGTCCGGGGGATGATCTAGCTTCTTGTCGCAACCTCTTTAGAGTCTTCTCAATCTCCGGATTATAAGTTAGTTCACCTGTCTGAGAAGAACGAGTCATACAAGAATAGAAATAAATTTGACAGCAATCCCCGGCAACGGCGCCAAAATTTGATGGGTGTCGAATCCAACAAAAATAAAACCTACTCCTAGACAATTATATGATTTGCATATAGTGGTGAGAAGGGTCGAATCCACAGGGATTGGTAAAGATATTTCTATTCAAAGAGAACAATAAGAAAAAGGAAAATGGGGGGTTTTGTTTGTGAATCAAATAAAGTAAAACAAGGTAAGAAAATCAGATATTGGTAAAAGCCTAGCCAAAGGAATCAAGATGGTTTAATTCTAGGAATTGATCATCGATGCAAATGTTCTCTATTCTTGTTCTAGATAAATTGGTTATGGTTATTAACAAGCTCTAACAACCTATCTCTCCTTACTTCCTCGATAACCTCCGACAAGCGCTTTGAATTATTTCTCTTATTGATTAAACAACCCTTAGACAAGCGCTTAGGATTTAATCTATCAATAGCATTAAGATCTAGAGAGACTACCAATTCATGCCAGTAGATTATAAGATAACCTATTTAAACATGATCAAACACCTCCATAACATGAATTCGATCATCTCTTTTATAACCAAACATGTTATTGCGTCACTAAGACTAGAACAATCAAACAATTACGGATTTGATGTGCTAGTTGACAATATATTAACTTGCTAATTGAGTAGAAGAGCTCTATTCATACCAATCAACAAAGATAATAATGACAAAACGATTAGAAGATATATGAATACCCGAAAGCAAAGAATAGAATAAATACAAGTCAATTAGACCTCACAATTCGT
The DNA here is from genome assembly GCA_037954665.1 of Laguncularia racemosa. Classification (NCBI taxonomy): domain Eukaryota; kingdom Viridiplantae; phylum Streptophyta; class Magnoliopsida; order Myrtales; family Combretaceae; genus Laguncularia; species Laguncularia racemosa. Next base: position 51,255 of record JBBMOL010000707.1, read on the forward strand.
GGAGAATTAAACATCTATGACCCTTTGGCTAGAAAAGTAGCTTAGCTACACATGTTCATCAATAAAACGAAAATAAAAGATAGAAACATAATGAATCCGGTTGCTTGCTCTGCCTCCAAGATGATCCAAGGTTCTTCAAGATCCAAAGATTCAAAAGTTCAAAAAGTTCTCCTAACCCTCTAGGGTTGGTTCTATTTATATTATTAGGGGGTAGCATGTGATCTTTTGCTAGCAAGATACGAAAATATCTTTCCTTTTCCAAGTAGATTTCGAGAAGTGAAGATTCGTCTGCCTGGCACGCCTCAACACACGGCCGTGGATCAAGCCGTGCCATCCTCTGTGCATATTCTTCAAGTCTTCATCCACGCCCAGTGTGAACCACGGTTCGACACACGGCCAGATTTCAAGCCGTGCCTTCATCGGTGCATAATCTTCAAGTCTTCATCCATGTCCAGTGTGTACCATGGTTACACCCACGGCTAGATTTCAAGCCGTGCCTTCATCTGGTTGATGTTCCACACTTTCTTCTCCTTGGTCCTGGCTTCCACCACGGCTTCAAGCACGGTTTCTCCCACGGGTTCCACTACGGCCGTGCCTTAAGCCGTGTCTCTCTCTGTTCAAAGTCCTCATTTCCGCCTTCTTGTCCAATGTGTAACACGGTTTGAAACTTTGCCGTGCCTCAAACCGTGCTTCCTCCGGTGGTGTAATTTCTTGTCTTGATCCAAGTTGTAAATGACTTCTCTAAAATACTTGAATTAGCATCCTTGACTCCATTTAACCTGATTTATCACAATGATATAATTAAAGTACCATTTCCTTATGATTTCTATAAAATCAATAATAATTTAACACAATTTATACTATAAAGATTGAGTATAAAATGGTTCTATCACCTCTCTTTGAAGGTCATTTAGCATTGGTGATTGATAAGTGTTGAAAAATACCTATGATTATTTGATTTTTATATGGTTTTGGTCTATTTTATTAGCATATTTTATTGGATATTATACTTAATTTGCTAATTTTAGGTCCTTAAAAGAAATTTTGGATTAAAGGAAACAAAATGTCACAAGTTTCACATAAATTAGAGCTCATTTGGACAAGTTACGCAATTTTGAAGAATACATGGTCACTTATATGATGATGTTGATGCAATCTATAAGGAAAGCTTCAATAGGGCCACCAACATAGCCATGTTGATGGCCATGTATTTATGGGAAAGGAATTAATTAAAGGATGAAGATACATGAACATGTAAATAACCATGTAAACATACACATGCATATGCACGCCCGTGTAGAAGACCATGTTAAAGTGCAATTCAAAGTATTTGTTGAAGAATTAATTACGAGAGATACATAGACATGGTACACGATTGTGATGGGACCATCATGAAGATATAACTTTTTAATTTTATTGTGATTTTTGAAGATGCAATTTTCTAGATTATCAATAGACCTTGAAGACATAATTTCCTAATTTATGATGTCCAACTTTTCATTCCACAAGGATGCAAATTTCCTTTTCAAAATACAATTGTATATTATAAAAAGGGTGTAGAGTCAATTCGTTGTCATAGTATTAGAGAGAATTATATAGAATTTTATAGAGATTTTTAGCAATATCATAGTTTAGAGATTTCCATTGAGTTATTTTTGTGTTTTTTGTTGCTTTATCATTATGAATTGTTCTTCACATAATTTTGATTTTGTTTTCATAATGATTTTAAATTAATTTTTTTTTATATATACTTAGGTATGATAAACCCTAGAATAAATATGTAATTGATGATTTTTATTTAATGAAGTCATTTTTATTCTTGTGATCTAATTATGTGTTCTTAATTATTATTCAGATTGAGAGAAAATTACAAGTGAGAGGATCAACATTTGGGATCAAATTCAAGTTAGGGATCAGACTTCTAAATAGTTAAAATAGAGGATCAACGTTATACTTAATGATTAAAATAGATTATTAAACTTTCAAGTGGTTAAAATAGAGGATTAATGTTTTGCATAATTTAAACAAAGGATCCATTACTATCCCATAAACATGTTCGGTAGTTCAAAAAAAGAATCTTTTACTTTTTGTAATTGTACCATAATAGGATCCCCTACTTGAGTTATTTAGTATAACTTTGATCCTATATTTGAATCACTTCAAAGTTCAATTCTCTATTGGAAATTGATCCTAAAGGTTGATCTCTTTGCTTGTAATTTTTCCTTCAAATTAATATTGCCAGCATCTTAATTCGATATGCGATTTCATGCATAAAAATCAAGAAGTTCTGTGTTTAAATAAATCAAGCATAGTTGGAAGGAATTACACACAATTTTATAGATAAAATGATGGAAATCTTCTACATTATGATCAAATCTAATAGTGGAATTCACATAGCAAAGTATGCAATCCTATGGGTTTTAATTACAAAAAGATTTCAGTTAATCAACTTAAGGTTATAAATTAATAATCTTGAGAGAATTAATAGTTCAATTAAAAAAATCTCATGAACTAAGAATACAATAATGAAGTTGAATAATAATTAATTGGTTGCATTAGTAATCTTAAAGGGATTCAATATCCGAGTGCAAGCTTTTATCATTAATTGTCTCTTATTCTATAGTCTAATATTAATTTGCTTCTTATTTGTTTGTTAAATAGTTTAATCATTCGATTTTGCTGTTTAGATTATAGAAAAAGGATAAATAGTAGTATGCATAGTTCTTAGGAGATCAACACTCAATATTAATATCCGCTATACTACAATATTGATAGTTGCACTTACCTAATGGTTTTAGAATAGAAGAATAGACCAATATCAATGATGTACTTGTGAAGGTAGCCTCATCAAATTAAGTCTTCAAGGGCATTCTTCAACTGAATACAATTTTCAATTGTGTGGCCCTTGTTGTGGTGGAACTCACAGTACTTGTTGGAGTTCCTTCTTCATGGGTTACTTCTCATACGTTCTAGCCATGTCAAAATGCCCCTATCTCTTATCTCCATGAAAATGTCAGCTCAAGGCTTACTTAATGGGGTGTGATGCTCGTAGAAAGTGATGGCACACTTTTCTACCATTTCAAGTAGAATCCTTACCATCTACTTCAGGACTAAGCCTATTTTTAGCAAATGATTGATCCTTATTCCCCATCTTCCTATCAAAGGGGTCTTGTTCAACGTGTTTTCTAGCTAAGATCACGTCTTCTTAAGCTATATAACTCACTGCGTACTTCTAGAAGTCCTTGAAGCTCATTGGCTTGTTTAGAGTGAGGGAGTAGAAGAATTGAGACTAGTCCTTTACTCCATTTACTATAACATTTAAGGTGATGCTCATGTCCATGTCAATGATTTCAAGCATATCCCTACTTTTGGCATATTAGGTTGAGAGTCAAGGATTCTTTTCAAGCATCTAGCTCACCAAAAAATGTTGATAGAATTGCATATTGAGCTCCCTAAAGTTGGATATGAAGTTGAGCTTAAGGCCCCTATATAACATGTGCAAGTAGCTTTCTTCAATGTGCTTGAAAATGCCTTACAAGCAATGGCATGGAAGATGCCCAAGAGGTTCATTTGAGTTGTATAATAACTAAAATGTTCTAATGGCTTAGTAGTCCCATCTTAAAACTTTAATTGGGGTATGCGAATATAAGTAAAGAGCTACTCATCTTGGATCTCCTATGTGAAAGTGCAATTCCCAATTGAGAACATGTCCTATGGTTTAGATTTTTTTGTTCCCTTAATCTCATTGAGGCACTTGATCATATCATTGATCTTGTCAATGGTTGGGTCAACTAAAGAGTGAGTTGACTTTGCCTCTAAGTTGTCATTTCTATAGGTATTTGCCTCACTCCTTAAGGTTGGAGCTCGGTTCTATTGTGGTAGCACATTCCCTTGGTGATGCAAAATGCTATTACCTTAGTTTTCATCGAGGGGATGAGAATTTCACTAGGAGTGTTTGCGGATTTCATTCACTTGAGCTCTCGGCCACTTATTCTCAATTAATAGCTTAGCCATTTGTTGTTCAAGACACATAACCCAATCGTCGTTTTCGGCTATGTTTGTTATGGCACTTGAGGCACTACTGGCTTGGTGGCATTGATGGGGGATTTATTAAGTCGATGGGGGGCTTACAGTCATCAACAATGTTTTTGCCAAAATTTCTAGTGTTTTATGTTCTAACTATCGTGTTTCCGTAGGCCATATGCAGTAGGCGCCAATTATTATTTGTTATCTTTGTCATGAATGAGTTTTAAGCTTAATCAACTTTTATGTAGGGATGATTTAAGCCTGCAAAATAAACATATGTAAGCTATTAAGTGCTAGAGTTGTCTCCGGCACTTACACTCCAATGCCCAAGTAAAAAAAGCATGATAAGGATAGTAAGTGAGAGTTTTCAAAGTATTTGGTTCCCTACCTTAATAGATTAGTCACCTATTAATACTATTAGGGCACTATAAGAAAATTAGGCTTTAAATATATAAATTTTGCGATGAAAAATATCCAATTCTAGAAACATTAATTTATGAAGAATTGGTAACAACATGAAAAAGACATGTTTTATAATTTTATTTGTTTTTGCAATGAAATAAAAGATAGATTACCAACACATTTATGAGAGATTTAATTTTGTCACAATTTCTAATGGGAATCAAACCTATGGTTCTAGCAGTAGGGAAACCAAATTGGATACATGAGCCTAGATATCCACATGTTGTCTTATTTATCTAATAATAATTTGTTTTTACATTGTAGAAGGTAAATTTATTGGCTTTTTACAGGATGGCAAATAAAATTAACTAAGGATCACTTATAGGTCATTCATGGACTTACATCAACCAGTCCACACATGTCCCATGGAAGTGAAGAACCGGCCATTTTGAAGATTTATATTGTAATTGTCTTTTTTTGCTTAAGAACCGGTCATTTGTTGGTTTTATTTGTAATTTGGTTTTTGTTGTTTTTACCCTAATTGGAGCAAGTATAAATACTTGCTAAGTAGGTTTTAGAGGGGACTTTTGAACAATTAGAAAATCTGCCTTTTCTTGCTATGAGAGAGTTCCATCTTCACGCAAATACACTCTTATCAATTTCAATTGAACTTGTGGTAAGTTGGCTTAAGGATTATTGTGAATCATATCAATACTTCTTAAGTTGCTTCCAATTATTTCTAGTGTGTCATATCTAGTTGTAATTAGTTGTTTTACTTTGTTCTTATTCACATGATTTAGGGTTCCAATTTTTCATATTTGGTTCATGCCCAATTTGATTGGAATTTGGTTCATCGTTGTGTTATCCTTTAAGTACATCTTTCAATTGCAAGTGATCTTCATCATAATTTAGCATTATAGCAACTTGATTTACGCAATTAGGGTTAACGTGATTATTGGTATCACGCCATTTTTGTGGACTTGGTTGGGTTGATTCTTCAATTGGCTTTGTATTCTTGCATTTAGATCTAAGGCTCATCATAGTTTTTTGTATCAAAGCACATCATAATTTTTGGTATTAGAGCAAATTGATTCATGCAATTAGGGTTCACATGGTAGTTGGAATCACGCCATTTTGTGAACTTTGTTTAGTTGATTCTTCAATTAGCTTTGTGTTCTTGTAATTAGATATAGAGCACATCATAGTTTTTGGTATCAGAGCAAAGGTTAGAGAAGGGAATTTTGTGAATCACAATTGGGATTTAGGGTTCTTGATTTTTCATTCCAAAATTAGATTATGTGAAGAGAAATTTGAAGTCTTGTGTTGAATTATTCCTTAAATTACTTACTTGAGCTCTAATTAAAGTATTGTATAGTATTGTGATAGTTGTTGTTGAAGTGGAAGTGTGTAGTTGTTGTGAAGTGGTGATTGTGAGTGATAAAAAAAAAAAAAAGGAAAGAAAATTTCAAACCATGTCAAATGATAGTGTGAATGGGGGAATTGGCAATAAGGCCAATAGCTAAGTTGGTGGCAGTCAAGGTCATCGAACTGTAGGTAAAAGAACATTGGAGGAGCAGTTGCAGGACCTCAACACCATTGTTGCTACATTAGCAACAAAGATAGATCGGACGACGATGCCACAACCACCAGTAGCAAATCCTCAGGTACCACCACCTAGAGTGGTTCCTCAAAATGTTCACAAGGAAGGAGCAAATAGAGGTACTATGGGCAGAAGAATGGAGAGAGATTATCATGCTCTTAGGGAAGAAAGAGATGATAATTTTGAGAATAATCCTTACCCAAACAGGGATTTCAAACTACCTCAAGGATTGGAGTATGTGAAACTACAAATGCCTTCATTCATTAGTAGAGGTTCAGCTGATGATTACTTGGATTGAGAGGACAAGGTTGAGGGTCTGTTCGAGTGTTATGAAATTGATGATAACACCGGGGTTCATCTTGCAGCTGTGGAATTCATAGGTTATGCAGCCTTATGGTGAAAAAATCTTGTGATTAGCAAACAAAGGGATGGAGAGGCTAAAATACATACCTGGCAGGATATGAAACGGGTATTGAGGAAAAGGTTCATACTTGAACATTATAGGCAAGAATTGTTTATGTGTCTCCAAACACTGAGGTAAGAAAGCAAAACAGTTAATGATTATGTACAGGAGTTTGAGACACTGATGATCAGATGTGGATCAGTCGAACCTCTTAAGCAAACCCTAGCATGATTTGTGTCTAGGTTGAAATATGAGATTGCCTATGTTGTAGAGCTGCTGAGGTATAATACACTTGATGAGGCTATACAATTAGCCTTGAAAGTGGAGAGGCAGAGGCAATCTAACCCTTTCTAAGCCACTAGTATCATATATGAAACTTCTACTAAACCTCTTGTAGCAGATGGCCAGATGGGTGGACAAAAGGGAATAGGGGAACATGCTAAGGTTGTGGACAAAAATATCTCTAACACTGATAAGGAGAAGAATGTTTCTGGGAAAAGTAAAGAGGTGGTTAAATATGATTTCAGGTAGACAGTACTAGGGTCAACTAGTGGGAAAATGCGCCAAATTAAATGCTTCAAATGCATAGGTTTTGGACATATGGTTGTGCAATGTCCCAATAAAAGGATGATGAGTGTTATGGAGGGAAACGATGAAGATGATCAGGAAGAAGTTTTCGATCTTATAGATTTGTCCATAACTTTGCAGGAATATTATGATGATCAGAATGCTGAGACACATGAAGATAAGAGGGATGATAAATACTTACCTATTAATGCGTTACGTAAGATTATGACCATATCTCTAGATGTCAGGGACATACAGCGGGAGAACCTATTCCACACACCTTGTCGGATTCGAGGTAACTTGTATGTTCTTTTCATCGATGGTGGTAGTTGCACTAATGTCGTATCTGCTGCATTAGTAAATAACTTACAACTATCCACTAATCCACATCCCTACCCTTATAAATTGCATTGGTTGGATGATCGAGGTAGTTTGCATGTTACATAGAGGGCAAAGGTACCATTTAGTATAGGAGATAGATACAGTGATGAGATTATCTATGATGTGCTTCTTATGTGCACTTTTCATATACTGCTGGGTAGACTTTGGTTGTTTGATAGGAAGGTGCTACATGACGGGTTCAAAAACACTTACATGTTTCAGATAGATGGTACACGGATTATCTTAACTCCTATGTCACCATCTGAAGTTCGCTCATTTTAAGAACAGATTAGTAAAACCAATGGCTTCTTAGGACCTCAAGCCAACAAGCAAACACAAACACTAGGTGTTAGTCCAAGAGAAGACCACTTAGATTTGAGGGCAAATCTTTCAGAGGCTCGAGGAGATGATGGGAATCAAACCTATGGTTCTAGTAGTGGGGAAACCAAATTGGATACATGAGCCTAGATATCCACATGTTATCTTATTTATCTAATAATAATTTATCTTTGCATTGTAGCAGGTAAATTTATCGGCTTTTTACAGGATGGCGAATAAAATTCACTAAGGATTACTTGTGGGTCATTCATGGACTTACATCAACCGGTCCACACGTGTTCCATGAAAGTGAAGAATCGGCGATTTTGAAGATTTATTTTGTAATTGTCCTTTGTTGCTTAAGAATTGATCATTTGTTAATTTTATTTGTAATTTGGTTTTTGTTGTTTTTACCCTAATTAGAGAAAGTATAAATACCTGCTAAGTAGGTTTTAGAGGGGACTTTTAAACAATTAGAAAATTTGCCTTTTCTTGCCATGAGGGAGTTCCATCTTCACGGAAATACATTCTTATCAATTTCAATTGAAATTGTAGCAAGTTGGCTTAAGGATTATTGTGAGTCATATCAATACTTCTTAAGTTGCTTCCCATTATTTCTAGTGTGTCATATCTATTTGTAATTGGTTGTTTTACTTTGTTCTTGTTCAGATGATTTAGGGTTCCAATTTTTCATATTTGGTTCATGCCCAAGTTGATTAGAATTCGGTTCATCGTTGTGTTATCCTTTATATATATCTTTCAATTACAAGTGATCTTCATCATAATTTGGCATTATGGCAACTTGATTCCTGCAATTAGGGTTAATGTGATTATTGGTATCACGCCATTTTTGTGGACTTGGTTGGGTTGATTCTTCAATTGGCTTTATGTTCTTGCATTTGGATCTAAGGCATATCATAGTTTTTGGTATCAGAGCAAATTGAGTCACGCAATTAAGGTTCATGTGGTAGTTAGAATCACGCCATTTTGTGAACTTTGTTTGGTTGATTCTTCAATTGGCTTTGTGTTCTTGTAATTAGATACAAAGCACATCAATTTTGTCTCTAGTTTTATTGCGAGAAATGAAAAAATTAAATTTATTTTGTATTCTGTTGCAAATTAGTCTCTAAATGTCAAAAAAGTAAACTTACTTTCTAAAGACAAAATTTTCTGACTCTAATACTATAATAGTAAATGTAAATTTTGATGATATACTTATATTATGAAAAATTGTTACAAATCTATCTTTAAATTTATTTTTAAATAATATTGAATTTTAGAGATTGACTAATTCTATCTCTAAAAGTAATTATTATATATACATAAATTATTAATACAATATATCTAACTTATAGGAAATTGATTTGTTATGCATTATTTTTTATTTTGTTTCTCTAAATCTTTTTCATTTCAAATTTCATTAACTTTTTGTGACAAAATTATTTTGCTTTTGAGATAGATTTTTTGTTGCTAATTTGCAACAGAAAAAACAATTTGTCACTAAATAGAATTAGCGACAATGATTTTTACAATAGAAATTTGCGATGAAAATTCCGTCTCTGAAAACTTTTTGCAATAGAATTACTAATTTTAGAGACAAAAATTTCTATTACTAAAACCCAATTTTCTTATAGTGGGGTGATGAGATATTTATGTCAAATGAATTTTTCCTAAAGATATTCACCCTTATTTAGGAAAGATATGGTAAAGTGTATCTTGAGAATTAGATGTACTTTTTGTATTTATCTCAACTACTCAAAGGTATGTCAAGTAAGTAAATTGAAGGTTGCCCAAACTAGGCCTTAAGGTGCAATGCCTAATGGACCTACAATGGTATCTAACACTCATACATGTAATTGTTCAATTTCTGCTCATTTTCTCAATGAAAGCACCATTGTAGATCTTGCGTAGCCCTATCATTGAAACAATTGTAAAAAACGAAATCATTTTTGGTTTGAGTCAAAACAAACTCCTAGAGTGGATTGTTGAAAGAAAACTTTATGAATTTTTATTTATAAATTGCATCAATGTATTTTGATGTGCATAAAAAGGGGTTTAAGCACATGCAATCAAACCGAATTACAATTCCTAAGAAGACAAGATCAATCCAGTTCCAAGGTCCTAAAGTTGCGTGAACCCTAAATCACAAATATGATCCAAATGCTATATTCTAAGATAATAAAATTCACAAATGATGAATTCCTCAATTGAAATCACTAAATATACTAAAATTCCCATAAGATTACTACACAAAAACAACAAGATCAAATCGTGATCCTCCTTCCCAACAATGACCAACTCATGTCACAAAATGAAGCAAAAATTGATGGTAACAACAAGTGCTAAAACCAATCAATCTTATAAGATAATAGATGGTTACAAATGCAATCAAAATCTAATCAAGAACGATCCAATTCAACCTTAGATATAACTCACTAGTAATGAAAAGGAAAATTGCAACAAAGAGAATTGATATTACTCACAATTCACTTTGAAGCCACTCGCCACAATCTCAATTTTAGGATTGAAATTGATAAAAGAAAATTGGAATTAGGAAACCTTAACCCTCAACACGTGAAATGTTTGTTTTTTCTTTTTTGAAAATTATCAAAAGTCCCTCAAAACCCTACTTAAGCAAGTATTTATACTTACTCCCTTTAGGGTTAAAAAGTCCTTAAAATTACAACTATGCCACTTTAGGGTGATCGGTCCTAAAAATACAATTATAAGCAAATGAAAGTGTCTCAAAAGCTTACACATAAATAATACAAAGAAATAATTACAATTACAAAATAATAAGAATCCTCAAAGAGCCAATGCATCGAGGCGATGTTGATCACAGCGGACTATTGGATGAAAGTTTGATGATGTGGACGATGTGATAAGTGAGGAGAGTAGGTCAACAGGAATAGGTTGTATATGTGGTGGAGCATATCTATAGCACTGAAGCTAGCTAAAGCATGGGGGATGGGGAAGATAATAATTAAAACGATGAGGCAAAACAAAATATATGTGAGTTGAACTCGAATGATTTTCTTTTGACTAATGCTGCGTCATTGTGCAGGCAAGGACTTAAGGATCTCCAAGACGCAGAGTTAAGGAAGATTGGAAGAGAAGGAAACAAAAATGCGAACATTTTGGTGAGAGTGGCTTTGATCCGCATGTGAATATTTTGTTTAGGAGTTGTCCACCGAAAGATGTAATGTCTATTTTGAATAACAGAGATATCAATCTTTCTGTAGCTATGTATGTGGAAGGAAATAGTTTAGGGCTAGAGTAGGTTAAACTCATGTTGGTTGATTCTAGATTGCATTTTGTTGGTGAACTTTGAGTTTTTTTAATGATATTTTATAATCAAGATGTAGGTCTGGATTTTTATTATTTATTGTTTTCCCTTTTAATTCCATGCAAGTATAAAAATAACACCTATACTATCACAATTTTTAAAACTTTTCATATATGAGATGTACATGAATGGTTGTTATAGACACCTCATTGTTTTTTCCTATTAATTAGTTTTTCATAAAAATATGCTAGGTTTACATTAAAAAAATGAAACAAAATAAATAAAATACATAAAAAGGAAAATTTAGGTGTCAAGTCTAATTTAAAATTTATATTATTTTCCTAATTCGATTCATATTAGATCTTATGCCCATCTAATACAAACTCTCGACTTGAACTAGGAAAAAAAATTATTTTCATTATTTATTTGGATTCGCTACCCAACTGAAGTTGGGAAAAATTGATCAATTAGAATTAATTGAGTAAATTAATTCTAACTTTAACACTAGTCAATGAAACCTTTTAAAAAAAAAGAAAAAAAAAAGAGATCCTTAACTCGAGGGCTATCCTATTAAAATTCTAAAGTTACCACCTTAACCATTTGAAATTTTATTTTGTAATATCATTTTTAGCATAAAAGAAAATACTAAAAATATATAAAAGAAATGAAATAATGATTATACTAATAGTGATTAAATTTATTTATTTATTTTTTAGAGTTGCCCTATAAGGGTGCTTACGTATCCGCAATTCGGGGTCAAATAGGCTATAGTTCGCTTTTTTATAAAACTTTAATGCTTCAATCCAATTTTAATAAAAAAAAATAACTAGCCAAGTTTACATTTATTGTCATTTGAAATTGATTATTTTTAAAAGAAAATTCTAGACCTTATTTCCCAATTTCAAAAATAAATAAATAAATAAATAAAATAACTAAAACCTAACTTTTGAAAATACTAATCGAGTTTTTTTTATTATTTCATGAAAACCATTATTTTCTAAGTGACAAAATATTTCTTATTGTTTTTTCTTGTAGTAAAATCATACCTTAAACTAAAAAAAAAAATTAAAAGAAAAACGAAAGAGAAATTCTAAACCTAATTCTCCTTTATTAAAGTTCTTATTATGTTATCAATAACAAAATAAAACAAATTTCTAAAATATATGTCTTTTCTTCTTATCTTTTTATTATTATTTATTTTTATTTTTATCTTATTATTTATTAATATTATTATCATCTAAAACTAATAATAATAATATGAAACCCACTAACCTAGATGCGGTTCAGTTCGGATCGCTGCGGTTTGGTTTGGGTCGGTTCTATTAGGTTCAGATCACAGGTTAGCGAGCTTGTCACCACTTTAGTCCACTATGCGTGTTCTAGTGAGCGACGATGCAAGGTGAGGGGTCCGGACACCTCCTAGGAGCGGGTCGATGTAAGAGTCAATTACGTTTAGGTGGCTCGTGGTGTTTAACGGCGGTAAAGAGAGGTGGCCGTGGGGTTACAGTATGGTTGTTTGTTTTTTTTTCTTTGCTCTTTCTCTTTTTTCTCTCTCATTTCTCTCTTCTACCTGCTCAAGAATCAACCTTATTTATAGGCTTCGACGTGACTAAGAAGGATGAACTTTTCAAAACCATGGTTGAGATTTTTTTTTATCCTCCGGTGATTTAAAAAAATTGATGCCAATCTTTTAGATTCAAGTTGTTTTTGTGATTTATCAATTTTCCTTTGTTAAGATTTAAAAAAAAAATGTTTTGATTCACCGGATTTTGCTTGCAATTTGCTCTCCTTCGGTTTTTTTGTTGCCATCCTCACTGAAGAAGATGATCATGTGCCAAGCACGTGATTTTTGTTGGCTAATGAAACACTGCCACGTGGCTACTAGAAGCAAAAAAACAAAAATGGCACAAAGTGCCTTCTATGATTCGAACCCATGTCTCCATAGCTTTCCCTTCCCATTAAGTGCGTACACGAACCAGCTGGGTTGGCCCTTTTCTTGGACATATTATACAATTAATTTCCATTTATACTTCCCAGGCCATATATTTTAGTATTGTTTATCATTACTATTATTTTTTTTATTTTGTTATTTCTATTACTATTATCATTTAATTAGTTAAATTAAATTTTAATTTTTTAATTTTTAATTTTATAGTTTAAATTATTTATTTATTTATTTTTGTTTATATATATATATTTATTTATTTATCATCATCATTATTATTACTTAGATGAGGGCAAAAACGGGGTGTTTACAGTTGTCCCTCTTTATAGTAAAGTTTGAGAAAACTTGGCTACAAAGAAAAGAAAGACACAACTTTTGCTTAGGAGAAAGGATGGATAACACTATATTCAGATGGCTATTCGAACCTAGATCCACTAGGGAGTTATCTAATTAAGGGATCGAGTGAGGAAAACACTCCGCAAGCTAGCAATCCTATGTTGCAAAAGAAAGTAGTTGCTTTATGATGACTAGTACTCCTTAGAGAGTGGTCTTAAACAAAAAGCAACCTTTAAGAAGAGCTTATCTAGAAAAACGCTCTTATGAGCTGACTAATTGATAATAGGAAGCGTTTTTTTAGACTAGCAACCTTAAATAGCAAGGTGGTTCATCATTGTGAGTTTGAGGAATGATTATTCTCCTATTGTTATTACTTCAATTTTTATTTCTTTTGACGTTTAGTTGTTTACCTAGTTACCACTGATAACAACCAAATAACCAAACCCTCATGATAATCTAATCTTCATCAGCTTATCTTTGTCTCGACTAAAATAGAAGATTTTGATGTAAGCGTCATTCTGGCATACATTGCGGGTTTAGCTCTTACGATTTTGGTATTATCCTGAAATAACACCAAACTTACTATTCAAGAAGAGTAAGATCATAAAAAAAAAAATTAATGAGTTTTACAATTCCATCATTATTCATTATTCTCTTATATATGCAATGGAGTGAGGGATAATAGGGGAAAATGATGTAAGAAATTGTTTGATATTGATTGGTCAAGGTGACTTTGACATTCAGTGATCGCCTAGGGATATCGACTTTGCTTGTAGAGAGATGAAAATCAAACCACGAAGTCGTAACGATTGTTAGCATTCATGAACTTTCGGTAAAACTTTATTATTCATGTCTAGGGATAGTACATCTTAATCGCATCTAGATTTATGGGGTCCTCCAAATCTAGACCATCCATTTGAGCTAATATTAATGCCTCTCCTGATAATTCCCTTTTTACAACATGCAGACCTTCATAATTTAGAGTGAATTTGCCTCTTGAATCTTATGCATTCGGTAAAACCTTCCTTAGTACTAAGTCACCTTCCTTAAAACGCCGTGGCTGCATTTTTTTGTTAAATGCTTAGGCCATCCTTTGTTGGTAGCATTGGCCATGGCATAATGTTGTGAGTCTTCTTTCGTCGATCAAGTTTAATTGATTGATCCTCTTCTTTACCCAATTAGATTCATCTAGTTGTGTCTCCGATAAAACCTTGAAGGACAATATTTCGACCTCGATTGGTAATACTGCCTCAACTCCGTATACCAAGGAATAAAGAGTGTCTCCGATAGATGTTCGAATAGAGGTTCTGTAGGCCATGAGTGCGAAGGGTAACATCTCGTGCCAATCTTTATAGGTGACGGTCGTTTTCTCAATAATTCTCTTAATGTTTTTGTTAGCTGCTTCTACTGACCTAGTCATTTGAGGTCGGTATGGAGTTGATTTTCTATGATTTATCTTAAATCGTTGACATAACTCCATCATCAATTTATTGTTAAGATTGGTGCCATTATCAGTGATGATCGATTTAGGAACTCCATACCGAGCTATTATGTCTCTCTTCATGAACCGGACTATTACTCCTTTAGTGACACTAGCATATAATGAGGCTTCAACCCACTTGGTGAAATAATCAATAGCTACCAGTATAAACCTATGATCGTTGGATGCCTTTGGGGTGATTGGTCCAATAATGTCGATTCCCTACATAGAGAAAGGCCATGGTGTAGAAAGTGAATGGAGCTCTTTAAGCGAAGCATTTATTTTGTTGGTGTAAACTTAGCACAAGTGGTAGTGCTTGACATATTTAATGCAATCTGACTCCATTGTCAACCAATAGTAGTCCATCCTCATGATTTTTCGAGCAAGCATGTGTCCATTCATGTGAGGGCCACATACCCATTCATTTATTTTTTTCATTAGTTTATCTACCTCTTTTTTGTCCACACATCTCAGCAACATGATGTCTAATGACCTTCTATAAAGTATAGACCCACCTAGTAAGAAATGGCTTGCTAATCTTCTAAGTGTTTTTTGGTCATTTTTGCTAACCATTTCAAGGTATCTACCTTTTGGAGGAATGTTTTGATATCATGGTACCAAAGCTTGTCATCTTGTGTTTTTTCAATTACTAGATAATAGGCGAGCCTGTCTTCAATTTCTATCTTTAGTGGTTGAATGTCAGTCCCCCCCGTTACTTGAATCATAGATGTTAGTGTAGCGAGGGCATCTGCGAACTGATTTTGAGTCCTTGGGATATATGTGAAGGTGACCACCTCAAATTCTTCTATCAATTATGTCAAGTGTTGGTGGTATGGTACTAATTTAAGGTCTTTAGTTTTGTATTCTCCTCGTATCTGTAATATGATAAGTGAGGAATCCCCATATACATCAAACTCATGGATTTCTATATAGCAAGCCATTTTGAGACTGAGGATGCATGCTTCATACTCTGCAATATTATTGATATATGGGAATGTGAGTCCTATTGCTGCAGGGAACTGCGTTTCTTCTAGCAATATCAACACTACCCCAATTGATGCGTGAACCTTAGGTATGTTAAACCTAGAACTCCAACGATGCTAGTTGGTTTCAATTACCTTGAGGATCGTCTTGAATAAGTGATGCGTAACTAGATCCCAATCAAACCCGTTGACTATAACCTAAGTTATCAAAAGTTATTCCTAGTAATTTGGTTAAGAATCCTATGGAAAAGTTCTTTTGCAAAAGAACAAAAAGAGGTATTTTGTATCTCACGAAAAAGATGTGTTTTCATATATCAAAGTTGTCTCTTAGCCGGCCCCCTTGCACGGCATATATAGCACACAAATACAATATGGAAAAACCTAACACAATATAGAAATCCTAAGTTGCCTAATCTATTTGTTACCTTATCCTCATGTAACCGAGTAGGCAACTAAATAATATAAATTACAAACCAAAACAAATACTAAAAATCCTAAGTTGCCTATTCTATCCTTATGTCACCAAGTAGGCAACTAAATAACATAAATAACAAACCAACAAATAAAAATAAACATTAACAAAACCAAATATATCCTTTAGTGTAGCGATCCACGCAAATATTTAATGTTCCTAAATTATTTCATCCTTCCATGGTCACGTAAATCAAGTTGACATATGTATGTGCTCCTTTAGTGTAGCTTGATTCCCTAGCTTGTAAGTCCATGACTAGTCCCTGTAGAGCTTCGTTCATTCTTTTAGCTCTAGCTCGGGTCATCGGGCCTCCAATGCCATGTAATGGATCATGGAATTTTGGCTCCTTCCTTTTTCATGCTAGCTGATCCTCATCACCAATTCTGCATCCAAACACATTGGCAGCTCCATCAAAATACATCTTGCATTTAAGATCCTTTTTTATCTTGGATTCCTATTCTAACTTACCCTCTACCATCATTATATTTTCGTCTAGGAATTGGGCTTGTGATTCTCGGGCATCTCCTTCAATTGGGTAATCTACCAACTGATTTGCTAATATCTACCCCTTCATCAAATTTTACTTTATGTATGTAACGTCAAATTCTGATAGGAGCATCTACCATTTAGAAATTATTCCCGACAAAACAGGTTTCTCTACAAAATATTTCAGGGGATCTTGTTTTGTTAATAGTTTGATAGGATAATAGAGAGTATACTATCTCAATCGATGCATGGCATAAAGTAGTGTGCAACAGGTTCTTTCTATTTCGGAGTATTTTTGTTCCCCTTCTGTGAATTTCTTACTTAAATAGTATATGGATTGTTCCCTTCCTCTTTCATCTTTTTGTCCCAGTATACACCCCATCGACTTGGGAAGTATTGTGAGGTATAAGAATAAAGGCCTTCCCAATTTTGGGACTACTAAAACCGGATGGTTCATAAGATATTCCTTGATCTTCTTAAATACCTCTTCGCATTCTTCATTCCATTCCACTATAGCGTTCTTTTTTAGTAGCCGAAATAATGGGCAGCATTTATTTGTGAGTTATGAGACAAACTGAGCTATGTAATCTAACCTTCCTAATAGACCTCTTACCTCTTTGATGGTACGTAGAGAAGGCATTTCTAGTATGGCTTTTACTTTATCAGGGTCAATTTTATTGCCTTCTCGACTTATAATGAACCTCAAAAGCTTACCAGATGTGACCCTAAAGGTGCATTTCTCTGGATTTAACTTCAACTGAAACTTTCTTAACCATTCGAATAGTTTTCTTAAGACAACCTCATGGCTTTCTCCTTCTTTGGATTTAGCTATCATGTTATCAACATATACTTCAACTTCTCGATGCGTCATGTCATGAAATATTGCGACCATTGCTCTTTAATATGTTGCTCCAGCATTCTTTAAATAGAAATGCATGACTTTATAACAAAAGTACCCTAAGTCGTGATAAAGGTCATCTTGGTTTTATCTTCTTCTACCATTTTTATCTAATTATATCCCGAGAAGGCGTCCATAAATGAGAAGAGATGACTTCCTGTGGTATTATCTACCAAGACAATTATGTGAGGTAAAGGGAAGTTGTCTTTAGGTGTAGCTTGGTTCAAATCTCAAAAATCCATGCATACCCGTACTTTTCCATTTTTCTTTAAAACAGGAATTATGTTCGCTACCCATTTTAGATAGTTTAATACTTCGATATACCCGACTTCTAACAGCTTCTTAACCTCTTCTTTGATCTTTAGTAAGATGTCAGGCCTAAATCTTCCTAACTTTTGTTTTTCAGGTTTAACATCTTCTCTTGTAGGCAGCTTGCGAACCACTATTGATTGGTCAAGTCTTAGCATGTCTCCATATGACCAGGCAAATACATCTGCATATTCAGTCAATAGCTTAGTTATCTCATACTTTTGTTCATTACTCAAATTATCTACAATCTTAAGGTTTTTGGGATTTTCTTCGGTTCCTAGGTTGACTATCTCTATTAGCTCATCAATCAAAATTCTACCTTGTTCATATTCTTGCTAACTCTCTTGTATTACTTCATGGTCATTAATACCATTTCTAATGGCTGACTCAATAGTGTTGGAAGTGATATCAATATTTTCATTATTTACATGCGCGAGACATCCTTAGCGTTCATCAAGAATATTGAGTCTGTGTAGAAATAAAGCAAGTGTATAAGTAAAGGAAGGAAGAATGATTGAAATAACTTATAATTTTATTGCTTGACTTGTCAAAGAGTTCTATTTATTTCAGAACAATGATGGTTGTAAACATAAAAAAATATTAATTATGATTACTCCATATTCTAAAGAAAACCTAGTGCTATTAAGAGGATAGGAAAACCAATTATTAAGAGCCAAAGATGGGCTAGAGACGTAAGGAGCCGAAGTCTCTATTAATGAGTCATCATTGTTGAAGTTGGCTTAATCGCTCCTAGATCTTGAGTGTTAACCGGCCAAGAAAAAATCCATCAAAGGGGTGGAAAATCCATTCGAGTATCATATAGTTTCTCTCCTCTTCTACCTTTAATGCACATTGCTTAAATCTCTTTTCTTGGTGTAGGGATATACCCTAACCTGAATGTCCTTTATTGTCCCTTGTTGAATCGGGGTCTCACTTTGCTTGTCTCTTCTATAGTGACCATGCATACCTCATCGAATATTTGAAGCCTAAAGTTTTTAGGGCCATCTTCCCTAATGTAAGGTATAGCTATTTCCTTATAAATGGCGTAGTCTTGCTCTCCTAGCACAATGACTATTCGGCCATTTGATATGAATTTGACCTTTTAGTGAAGGCTTGAAGGTATGGCTCCTACTGTGTGTATCCAGGGTCTCCCCAGTAGTAGATTAAAAGACCTTGGGATGTCAAGGACTTGGAATGAGATACTGAAAATTTGCAGGCCAATCTTTACTGACAGGCTAATCTCTCCCACGATTTCCCTCTTAGAAGCATCAAAGGCCTTGGCTACCATTATTCTTGGCTTAATGTTGCTCATATCGACCCCTAGCAAGTCAAAGGTAGCTAAAGGGCATACATTAAGAGAAGATCCGTTGTCTTTGAGTACCCAGGATGCTATTATATTGTTGCATTTTACCACTATAAAAACTGGCTTGGTATGCTGGTTGCCATCTTCCCCTAACTCCTTAGACGAGAAGGATATCTAATCCATGGTGAAGATCAAGTCTATGATGTGGTTCAATTTTTTTTGTTGCAATTCCCTCTAGCGCCTTCACTTGTTTGAGCACTTTGAAGAGTGCCTCTCAATGGGGTTCAGATGACATAAGGAGGCCCATGAGTGATATTTAGGTCAGGACTTTAATGAGTTGTTCCATGATCTTATACTCACTTAATTTAATCATCTTTGTGAATGTAGGAAGTCCCTCTTCCTCTTCTTTTTCTACCTCGGTAGTGGGCTCCTCAATGGAGACCTTGTTTTTAGGATCTGAGACTCTTCCTAAGTGAATGATCCCTCCTATTATTGGAGCTTTCTCCTTATTGATAACTTGATAGTCAAGTAGTGCCGCCTTATATTTTTCTAGGGAGATTGGGACATGGAACAGATATTTCTTCTTTGGGACCTTTACCTCTACTTCTGGTTCCTCATAACATTTTATAACTGTTAGTTTCAAGCTGGATCTAATCATATTTACAGACTTATCTTTCCAATCTAGCATGTTGTCTTCCTCTTCGAATTCAGGCCCCCAACCAATAGATGACCCATAGACCGTTGGTGTGAACAAGTAATCCACTAGATATACGAACTTTCTGAATGATTCACCCAAGGTGTCAACTATTACCAACCACCTCTTTCTTAACTCCCTTTATGTGTGACTCTTGTGTAGCTTAGGAGCTTTATTCTTATTCTTTCCTTCTTTAGATGGTTGGTAGATAGTAAGTTCAACTTAAGTTTTATCTTTTGGGTTCATGCATTGTAAATGGTCTACTTGTTGCGTTGTTTGTTTTGCTGGGGCAGAGAGTTCTTTTAGTCTAGGTTCTAGCCCTTCGGCTGTGATCATGTTAATCGTAGGACTGCGATTAGGTAGTAGATTGTTGTTGACATTCGGGGTTGATGATTTGATAAAATCTAACTGCACTATTCTTGTATCAACCAAATCTTGGATTTTATTCCAAAGTCTCTAACATTTGTCGATGGAGTGTCCTTCTTACCCTATATAATACTCACATTTAAGGCTAGGGTCAAAATTCCTTGGCCTGTATCAGTCATTTGGGATCTCGAAGCTAATTAGATTATTTGCTCATAACCGAGCAAGAGCCTGGTTGAGTGGAACAAAGATTGGAGTGAACTATTGATAAGAGTAAATTAACCCTTGTAAATCATGGGCGTTAATGATGAATTTGTGTAGTATTTTGAATAAAATCAATGCGGATTCGGTACTTAACAGATAAATATATCAGTTTCAAGGTATAATACCAAAGAGAAGGAGAAAGATAACAAAAGGAGCATGATTGAAGCTTAAAAGATCAAGTTAAAGCTACTTATGGACAACAAAGGGAAAGCCACGCCCGTGTCATGAACCGTGGGCACACCTGAAGATGAAAGTTGTCACTTGGAAAGGAAGCACGGCTTGTGATATGGGTGTGCTTGAAGCCGCGGCAGACGCTGCGAAGACGTAGAAAGCTCCAGAACTTGACACGGTTTATAATCTAGCCGTATTTCTAGCTATGCCAAACACTGAACAAGAATGAGGAATTACAGATTATCAACTAGAGAAAGACACGGTTTGAAATCTGGCCGTGTTGTTGGGCGTGTCAGGCGACTCTTATTCACTTGTCGAGATTCACTTAGAAAAGGAAAGATACAGTCGTATCTTTCCAGCTGAAGATGCTCGGCCATTCCTTAGGAAGTATAAATAGAACAACCCTAAGGAGAGGAAGGGAGGCGGCACAAGAGAAACCCTAGAGAAGAGAAGTTATTACCAGAATAGTTTTCGGATTTGAAGCCAAGATATTTCGTGTTTGAATTTTCCTTATAGATTCAATTATTTTCTGTTTTGTTCTTTTTATTAGATTCATGAGTAGTTAATTGTTTCATACTTGGTTCCTTGAGAAACCCCTGATTGTCATGTAACAGAATTGTTGATGTTCAATAATTAATTCTAATCTTTGAGTTTATTCATGTTGCAATCATAGTTTGTTCATCTTGATATGTGCGTAGTATTAGGATGGGATTAGATCTCTGTTATTAAGATTGAGAAATCTTTTAATAGAGTAGCGATCGTTGCCAATCGTAGTTTTAATATTTATAATGCCTGTTCCTAATTCTAACTACGTTGCAATAGGCAAGTGTACCTACCGTGGACGTAATATAGTGTCAAGTACAGGGTCATCCATAGAGATACACTAACTACTAGTACTAACTCCATTCCTATTATCTAACCGACACTTAAATATGTTGGTTGAAACTTAATTACTCTAATCTTAAAACTAATAACTCACTAACAACAATGGTTCGAAAGATTTATCAATTAACAAAAGCAACCTAGATCTTATTCTACTCCTTCTCTATCATGTAATTCATTAGATTTATGAAGATTGACGTAATTGACTTCTTATACTATCGAATTACCTAGTCAAGTTAACTCCTTTCTCAAGTATATTAACCTATCTAATCCTAGGTTTATCAAATAGGATCTCTCCTTAATTAATAGCAACCTAGAATTGCAAAAAGCACATGAATTCGCATCAAAATAATCGATGTAAACAGAAGACTCTTGTTTCCTATCTCTAGAAGAACAATCAAATCTCATTAATTGCATTAAATCTAATCATAAAAGCAATTTCTCAATTAACTAATATGATATCATGCATAAATTCTTATTCCGGATCTATGAATCTAAGAAACAATTGAAGGGCATGCAATTAATCATAAGAAAGTCAACAACTTCGCATTAAAAACCAAATCTTCATCACATGACAGAGAAGTTTCGAATAAAATCTAGATTTAGAGTCTACTCCTCCATAAATTGGACAAACGAAATACAATTACTGGAAGAATAAATAAAATTCATAGTCACAACCCTTAAAGATAGAATCTTCTTCTTCGTGGGTCTTTAATCTCCTTTTGAATTGACGGAATCTTCTTTCCCCTACTGTTATGAGAGTCAGAGCAAGTATAAAATTCGTAACCTCGTTTCTAGGGCAACTAACGGTCTATTTATACATGCACCCGGGTTGGATACATACACGAGTGGATACACGAGTAGTGTATCTCATTCGTGTATCTCATGCTTTCTTCCAAGTGTCCTTATGTTGAATATACACGAGCAAGTACATGGGAGTGTACATTGGTCGTGTATTTGAAACATCGTTGCACAGCAGCAAAACTTAGATACACAAGCAAAGTACATGGGCGTGTACTTTGCTCGTGTACTTTCCAGACATCCACTTCAGTATACACAAGCAAAGTACATGGGTGTGTATCTCACTCGTGTACTTTCTAGACATCCACTTCAATATACACAAACAAAGTACATGGGCATGTATCTCACTCGTGTACTTTCCAGACATCCACTTCAGTATACACAAGCAAAGTACATGGGCGTGTATCTCGCTTGTGTACTTTCCAGAATTCTTTTCTTCACATGTATTGTATCCAATTCCTTCCAAACTTGATCCGACTCTTCAGAACTCCTTCCCTTAGCTCCAAAATACTCTGGAAAATATTGAAATTAACATTCATTCCATTAAGCATCCTTTTCTTCAACAAATCATCTAAAAATTTAACAATAAAGCACAATTTCATTACTCTAGATAAGGGTCTTTTGCGACTTGTCAAACTTCCCGACACTTAAGTCTTTGCTTGTCCTCAAGGAAAACAAAACATTAATCAAACTTCTCATTAATCATGATTGTCGTTACCAAATAAAACTACTCAGATATTAGCATTTATGAATTTTAATCTTAGAGTTCAATGCAATCCCTCAATCTGATGTGTGCTTCTCACCTTATCATGAAAGTATTGTAACAAAGATACTTTAGTCAAATTTCTAAGATTAATCACAGTAGACCAATCTTTACCCTTGTCATTTTAACAATGGCTTTCATGATCAAAATTAGACACAAGATCAATGAAAGCAAAAGAAAACGTGGTACATTTCAACTAACATTAAAAAGTCTAATATCTTCTCAATTGTCTCTCTTAGTAAAGCAATCAATGATGAAAATACATTGCATCTATGTTTCCCCTGGATTCCTCCTCCTTTTTGGTTGATCTCTTCAAAGATTTTATTCTTTGTAATAGTTCACACTGGTTTCATTCCTTTTTTTTTTTTTTTTTGGAATCTTGTAACCCATGTAACGAGTTTTCAGCCGATAATCCTAGGCTCGTCACCCAAGTTAACGAACGTTATCCCCTCAATCGAGGGCGTTCCTATGGGCTTAATTACTCGAGTTACAAGACCCTCTCAACTTTTGGCTTTATGGTATTTCATTTTATTACGGTAATTTCCTCAGTCGGCCGATCCCAGGCCAGGTGACCTTAGGTGACCAGGTTTTAAAGGAACCCCATCGAACCTCTATTACCTTAACTTATTATTTTGACTAGTTAGTAGCGGAGTCAAACTTCGCTCTTCTGAGAGACCAAAGCCTGCCTATACTAACCAATCCTTTATTTTTCAAGTATAACATGCTTTCATTAAATTATTACTTTAAAGAGATCTTCTAAGAAGGATCACCAAGAGAATCATTTCATTTGCCCTTTCATGAAAGATTACATGGCTCTCAAGATCTTTGAGTTTCACAACGATTTTATCCCATAACTTTGACTAAGTATCAATGTTCTAAAGAAGACAAAGGTGACATGCACAACACTCTTTTAGAGGAATTCAGTCACTAAATGCTACAATACTATGTAATTTGCAATCATGATTTCAAAATTCGATTATTAAGCAAAAAGAGAAAAACAAAAATTAGGGGAAATTTTTTTGAATGACTCATACAATTCAGCACAACCCTTATCAAATTTCTTTAGTATCCCCTTCCCCACACTTAGATTGAGACATTGTCCCCAATGTCTTTATCATTCAAGAACGTAATGAGAAATAAAGAGGTAAAAAGAAAAAATAAAAAGAAAAGGAACTGAGACTTCCCGGGATTCAACAGGTGATGGACCAATTGCATAGCTAGCGGAATGTCGATGAGGATGAACTAGCACCATCTCGCTTCCTCTTAGCAGGGGTGGTCTTCTTCTTCTTAGTAAACTTTGGTTTAACTGCACAAGTCTTTGTGACCATCTGAATCAATCACGATGGTCTCAAAATAGGGTAGGTTTGTTAAGTACACAAAGAAAATGATAGGACTTGCATTGGGTTTCCGAAACAAGGAGGAGGATAGCACAGTTGAGATACACAACCAAGGTACACAGCCGTGTACCTAGTTGTGTATCTGCCCATCTAATACATGCACAAATTACCATAGGAACGCTCACAATCAAGTCTTGTGGCTTTAGTCTATTATCAACCTACCTTCTTGAAGGCCAACAATGTAACTACAACACACCCAAAGCATCATCAAACGATAAAGTTCGAATCTTGATTCTAAGAAGCTAGGTGCGATAGTTTAGTGATCATAAAAAAAAAAATGGCCTCATAACTTGGTTTCTAAGAAGAAGATCGGAAAAGAAACACAACAACATTGTTCCAGAAACCCACAAAATCAAAATCCCAAATATTCATGTTCAAACCCTAACTGTCGATTCACTTATTTGGCAGCCACTCAAGACATCAATCATACATGCATTCACGTGAGTTCAAAATGTCTACAGATTTATCAACAATCGACTTCCACAATGCGAAATCACTCATCATACCATCATCATAGATGCAAGCATGTATGGTAGTCGTAAAAGAAAACCGAGCAGCAACCTTATTGCAATAAGTATTGAAGAAGAAGAAGAGAGAACTTACTTACCTTGAATCCTTGAAGCGGAAGAAATTTGTAGTGTGGAAGGAACAATCACGATATGGAGGAGTAGAGTGGGAGTGAGTGGGCCAAATACACGAATGGAGAATGGGTCGTGTAAATGGTAGAGTGAAGTGAGGAGTCGTTTTATAGTACGAGCAGAAAAATTAGATACACGACTAAAGTACACGGTCATGTACTTTGGTCGTGTACTTTGGAATCCTTTCTGTGGGTTAGATACACGAACGTGTACCTTGTTCATGTATCATGGGAGAGCATTCTGTAGGTAGATATACGACTAGGTACATGAGCGTGTACCTTGTTCGTGTATCTGGGATAACATTCTGTGGGTTAAATACACGACCAGGTACACGAGTGTGTACCTTGTTCGTGTATGTAGAGGGGATGTTCTGTAGGTCAGATACACGACCAGGTACACAAGCGTGTACTTTATTCGTGTATCAAATTGTGCATTTTGTAGGTTGGATACACGACCAGGTACACGAGCGTGTACCTTATTCGTGTATCTCTGATATTTACACAATGAACATATTTTGAAGTACACGGGAGGGCACGCCATGACGTATTCCCCTATTGTATTGCAAAATTAAATTAGAGACCCTCTAGCATGTGTGAAAAACCAGATATACCACTAGTGTACCCGATTGTGCAGATCAAAGTACATACCTGTCAACACTTCATCTTGCATTCCCTTGAAAAGGTCTCCCATCCTAAATTTCCCACACTTAGAGCTTAAAAGAAGCTCGCTCTATTAAGATGACTTTCATAGAATCCAAACTTGGTTAGCCCCTCTGTATCTTGCTGTCCTGCAAAAGTTACTCCAAAACAATGGATGATAAAAAATAATAAAATAAATAAATAAAGAAGAAAACTTACTAAAGTAACATGGGTTGCCTCCCAAGAAGCGCTATTGTTTAACGTTGTTAGCTCAACGTAATGAACCGGTGGAGCTCAAATGGAGATGAGAATGAGGTTCAGCTCCTCCTTTTCTTCCAAAACTGTTTGGTCCCCAAGGTAATGCTTGAGCCTTTGACCATTCACCTTGAACATGCCTTTTTCCGGGTGTTCCAACTCAACTGTGCCGTAGGGAAAAACCTTTTTTACCCGGAATGGACCGGACCATCTTGATTTAAGCTTCCGAGGGAACAGTTTCAACCTAGAGTTGAATAGTAATACAATGTCCCCTTCATTAAACTGTCCATTCCGTGGTAGCCGAGCATCATGAAACTTCTTGGCTTTCTCTTTGTGTATATATGAATTGTCATATGCCATGAGCCTCCATTCATCTAGCTCATTAAGTTGCATCCTTTGATGTGCTCCAAACCGGTTGAGATCTAAATTGGCAGATTTGATCGCCCAAAATGCCTTGTGCTGAATCTCAACTGGTAAATGGCAAGCTTTCTCGTAGACCAATCGATATGGAGTAGTATTAAGTGGGGTTTTGTAAGCTGTCCGATATGCCCACAAAGCATCATCTAACTTCTCGGCCCAATCTCGTCTATGGTGAGACACGGACTTTGTCAAGATACGCTTTAGGTCCCTGTTTGAAACCTCCACTTGCCCACTAGTTTGGGGGTGATACGACGTAGCAAGACGATGTGTCACCCCATATCACTTAAGAATCTTTTCAACTTGCGAATTACAGAAGTGTGTACCTCTGTCACTTATGAGTGCCGTGGGACCCCGAATCTACAGAAGAGCTTCTTCAAAAATTTAACCACCACCCGAGAGTCATTAGTCGGCAAGGCTTGTGCTTTTACCCATTTAGAGACGTAATCCACAGCTACCAATATGTATTTATTTCCGAAGGAAGGAGGAAAGGGGCCCATAAAGTCGATGCCCCACACATCGAACACTTCACACTTTAATATGTAGTGTTGTGGCATTTCATTCCTTTTTGTTATGTTACCATCCCTCTGGCATCAATCACATCGAGCTATATAGCTTTGAGCATCCCTAAACAATGACGACCAATAAAATCCTGCTTCCAATACTTTGTGCGCCGTCCTATTGGCACTATAATGTCCTCCCGCTGGCCCACTGTGACAGTGGAATAAGATTTTCCATCCTTCTTCATGGGAAACACACCTTCGAATCATCTGATCAGCACAAATTCTGAATAAATGTGGATCCTCCCAGTAGTAGTGCTTCAATTTGGTGAAAAATTTCTTCTTCTGCTGCTTGTTCATATCCTTAGGAAGGGCCTTTGCCACTAGGTAATTGGCAATATCAGCAAACCATGGGATGATATCATCTTCAACGGTCTTGATGGCATACAATCGTTCCTCAGGGAACTCATCGTTGATCTCAACTTCGTTCGGTCTTTCTAAACAAGGATTCTCCAAACATGACAGGTGGTCGACAGCTAGATTTTCGGCACCCTTTTTATCTCTTATCTCAAGATCAAACTCCTGAAGAAGCAAATCCACCGAATGAGGCGTGGCTTTGCATCCTGTTTTGTCAGCAAGAATTTCAAGGCGGAATGATCTATGTATACGATGACCTTAGATAAGATGAGATATGGTCTGAACTTTTCAAAGGCAAAGACAACTGCTAGCAACTCCTTCTCAGTGGTTGTATAGTTTTCTTGTGCAGGAGTGAGTGTTTTGCTAGCATAATGAATGGGTTGAAAGTATTTGTCCTTTCGCTGACCCAAAACAGCTCCCACAGCCGATTCACTAGCATCACACATAATCTCAAAGGGAATGTCCCATGTTGGTGTGACCATGATAGGTGCAGTGATGAGTTTTTGCTTGAGGAGTTCAAATGCATCAATGCATTCCTGGTTGAAGTCAAAGGAGGTATCCTTCTCCAAGAGTTTTGTCATTGGCCTAGCAATTTTTGAAAAATCTTTAATGAATCGTCGATAGAACCCTGCATGGCCAAGAAAACTTCGTATTGCCTTAACTGAAGATGGTGGGGGCAATTTAGAAATTGCTTCGATCTTCGCCTCATCCACTTCTATTCCTTTCTTGGAGATTTTATGGCCCAAAACAATACCTTCTTTTGCCATAAAATGACACTTCTCCTAATTTAGGACCAGGTTAGTGTCTTCACAACGTTGCAACACTAACTCAAGATGGTGGAGACACTCATCAAAAGAATTTCCAAAAACAGAAAAATCATCCATGTATACCTCCATCTTATCTCCTACCATATCCTCAAAAATAGCCATCATGCATCACTGAAAGGTGGTTGGAGCGTTGCATAATCCGAAAGGCATGTGTCAATAAGCGAAGGTCCTAAAAGGGCATGTGAATGTCGTCTTTTCCTGGTCTTCGGGTGTGATAGGAATCTGAAAATATCCAGACATCCCATCGAGGAAACAGTAATATGCATGACCAGCTAACCTTTCAAGCATTTGGTCTACAAATGGAAGAGGAAAATGATCCTTTCGAGTTGCGTCATTTAGCTTGCGGTAATCTATACAGACTCTCCATCCAGTGACAGTTCTCATCGGGATGAGCTCATTCTATTCATTCGGTACTACTGTCATACCACCTTTCTTCGGAACTACTTGAGTGGGGCTCACCCATGAGCTATTAGAAATCGGGTAGATCATTCCTGCATCAAGCAATTTGATGACTTCCTTTTTGACAACATCCCTCATATTTGGATTGAGTCGGTGCTGCGGTTGTACCACAGGCTTGACACAATCTTCCATCAAAATTTTGTGTGTACAAAACGATGGGTTAATCCCCTTTATATCTGCAATTTTCCATGCAATTGCTTTCTTGTGTTGCCCCAGGACATGCAATAACCTTTCCTGTTGATCTTGATCCAGATTTGATGCAATTATGACTGGAAGTTTAGAATCTTCTTCCAAAAATGCATATTGAAGGTAGTCTGGCAGTTGTTTCAATTCTAGCTCAGGTGGTTCCTCAATTGAAGGTTTCGATCTCTGAATGGTGGATCTAATCATACCTTCAAAGCTTCTTTCTTCTCTCAACTCAGGATTATTATTAAGCTGATTGACAACTGCTCCAATTGCCATATTTTCAGGTTGCTCTTTCTCCCCATTCATCAAACACAATTCCAATGCATCACCAATCAACAGGTCTTGCAATGAATCCGAAACTGTGAAGTCGAAGTAGTCGATTGCATAGCATGTATCATCATGGTGCAGGCTTTGTTTAAGGACGTCAGGCATTTTCACTATGACCTCTTCATTTCCCACTCTCAACACTAACTTCCCATCCCCAACATCAATTATAGCTCTAGCAGTAGCCAAAAATGGCCTCCCCAATATAAGAGGGACCTCCACATCTGCTTCCATGTCAAGGATGACGAAATCTGCCGGGAAGATGAAGTCCTGCACCTTCACTAATACATCTTCAACTACTCCTCTTGGGAATTTGACTGATCGATCGGCTAACTGAAGACTCATTTTGGTCGGTTTCGGCTCTCCAATACCCAATTTCTGGAACATCTTGTATGGCATCAAATTAATACTGGCTCCCAAATCAGCCAATGCCCGTTCTTCAGATAAATTCCCTATCAGGCAAGGGATGGTAAAGCTCCCAGGATCTTTTAACTTCTTTGGGAGTTTGTTCTGAATTATCGCGGAGCATTCTCCTCCTAAAGTTACAGTGGAGAACTCCTCAAGCTTCCTTTTGTTCGATAGTAATTCTTTCAAAAATTTTGCACATCGTGGCATTTGTGATAATGCCTCAACCAGTGGAAGGTTGATATGCAATTGCTTGAATATCTCTAAAAATCTGCCATAGTGCTCATCTGTTCTGTCCTTTTTGAGTCGTGCTGGATAAGGAACATTGGGCTTATATTCTGGGATTAATGGAGGTGATGATTTCTCTTTAGGTGATTTTTCTGAATGCTTTCCCCCTTCTTTGAGAACTACTTGTTCTTTTGCTGGTTCAGTCACCCGACTCTCTTCTTCTTGAACCTTTGGTTGTAGTTTCTTACCACTTCATAATGTGACAGCTTTAACATGTTCTCTCGGGTTGGTTTCCGTGTTTCCTGGTAGTGAACCTTGAGATCTCTCTAACAGAAGCTTAGCTATCTGACCGACCTGGTTTTCAAGATTATGTATTGATGCCTCATTATTCCTCAGAGCCGAGTCCTGATTTTTTGGAATCAAATCTAAGGACTTCTGTCAGTCTTCTGAATCCTTGATGAATTTTGTGAGGAGATCTTCAATTGGCGGTTTGGAACTCTGGACCATTGGCCTCTGATAACCTGGTGGAGGATTCGGATTGCCCTTCTGAATATTACTGTTGTTAGTCCAAGAAAAATTTGGGTGATTTCTCCATCCTGAGTTATAAGTATTATTGTATGGATTGTTCTGGGGCCGAATTGGGTTTCCCAAATAATCCACTTGCTCTGTTTGCCCTTCCTCACCACCTGAGGATTCCACAATAGCCAACTGATGTTGTGAGACAGCCAACCTGTCGATCTTTCTAGATAAAGCCTCAACTTTGGACATGATAGAAGTTGCCACATCCACTTCAAGAATGCCTACCACCTTCTTTTCTCTGCCCCTACCATGTGACCATTCATAATTATTCGCGGCCATATCTTCAAAAAGAGTCAAACTTTCTTTAGGAGTTTTATGGTTCAAGGTGCTACCAGCTGCGGCATCTACTATTTATCTCGTTTGATAGTTCAACCCATTATAAAATATCTGAACTTGAAGCCACTTTGGGATCCCATGGTATGGGCATTTCCGCATTGAGTCCTTGAATCTCTCCCAGGTTTCATATAAAGTCTCCATGTCATACTGATGATAAGATTGAATCTCAGCTCGAAGTTTAGCGGTCTTTGAAGGAGGGAAGAATTTGTTCATAAACTTCTTAATCAGACCTTGCCATGTAGTAATGGAGTTCCTCGTAAAGAATTCAGCCACTGCTTAGCCTTGCCTTTCAAAGAGAATGGGAAGAGCCTGAGGCGGATTGCATCATCACTAACTCCATTAAATTTGAAGGTATCACATATCTCCAGAAAGAGTTGGATATGCGCATTTGGATCTTCATCCTGTAAACCATCAAATTGAGTATATTGCTGCACCATCTGAATCACAGCAGGCTTAAGTTCAAAATTATTTGCCTCCACTCGGGGACGGACTATGCTAGAGCTGACGCCTATCAAGTTTGGCTTGGCAAAATCAGAATTGGTTCTAGGTGGCTCATTAACTCGGCCATCTCTATTATCAACCAGTTGATGATTCGGGGGATCCACAACAACATTTCCTTGATTCAACTCTTGAGCAAGATTATTGAATTGATCATCCATTTCTTCCTTCGGTGATTCTCCTTGAATACCAAATGATGTTGACTTCGTCGAGTGTAGCTTTTTCTGATAACGACGAACAATTTTCTCTAGCTCAGGATTAAAAACAGCAAGTTCCTTGGAGCGACTTCTGGTCATGCACTGTAAACGTAATACAAATCAATTATGAGCTCCAAATTCTCAGGAAGAAAAAGGAAAAAAAAATAAGAAAGAAATAAATTGGTTAAATTAATAGGTAAAAAGTGTTTCTAATATTGGCGTATCCCCGGCAACGGCGCCAAAAACTTGATCGTTACCAATCGTATTTTTAATATTTATAATGCCTGTTCGTAATTCTAACTACGTTGCAATAGGCAAGTGTACCTACCATGGACGTAATATAGTGTCAAGTATAGGGTCGTCCCATAGAGATACACCAACTACTAGTACTAACTCCGTTCCCATTATCTAACCGACGCTTAAATATGTTGGTTGAAACTTAATTACTCTAATATTAAAACTAATATCTCACTAACAACAATGGTTCGGAAGATTTATCAATTAACAAAAGCAACCTAGATCTTATTGTACTCCTTCTCTAACATGTAATTCATTAGATTTATGAAGATTGACGTAATTGGACAAGCAAGAGTTTAAGTATAAAATGATAGAGCCATTTTATACTTAATCTTTATAGTATAAATTGTGCTAATTCATTATTGATTTTATAGAAATCATAAGGAAATGGTACTTAATTCTATTATGGTGAAAATCAGGTTAAATGGAGTCAAGGATGCTAATCAAGTAAATTAGAGAAGTCATCTACAACTTGAATCAAGACAAGGATTTACACCGCCGGAGTAAAGTAACATGGGCGTGTAATTGAAGTACACGGCCGTGTACTTGGTTTTGAATTAATAGGAAGATACAACGGTTGAAGTAAACGGCCCGGGATTGGGGCACGGTTTGAGGCAC